>DWGJ01001190.1:0-21619 GCA_018246895.1 Aspitha aspitha aspitha
CGTGGAATAGCCAATTTATCCTTATTTCTTGTATTATAATTACCTCTACTATTGTTCTTTACCAAAGTTAAATAGTTTTTCCTTGCATACAATATATTTTCATAAATATACTGGCTAGGCACAGTTAATATATTAATAGACTTAAACAGTTCTCGTAGGGACTCACGACAACGAAGATCATAAATTGCTCTTATTGCTCTCTTTTGTAAAATGAATATTGCGTCGATGGTTGCAGCATTACCCCACAGTAAAATACCGTACGACATTATACTGTGAAAGTAACTAAAGTATACGAGCCTAGCAGTGGGTATATCAGTAAGTTGTCTGATTTTCTTTACAGCAAAAGCTGCAGAACTAAGTTTACTACATAAGCTATGTGTGTGACCGCTCCACTGCAATTTAGAATCTATATTTATCCCTAAGAAAACTGTCTCATCCACGAATTCGAGGTGCTCATTATTTACGGTAACATCCATCTTCAGCTTTTTTACATTGGGCAAAGTAAATCTGACGCATTTAGTTTTTTTGTTATTTAAAACTAGATTGTTCGCGCTAAACCAATTTAGGACTCTTAGAAGAGCCTCATTTATATTATCGGTCTCTTCAGTTTGTCTTTTTACTTTAAATATCAAAGATGTGTCGTCTGCAAACAACACAATATTACATAAATTTTGTATTGTGTGAGGTAAGTCGTTTATATATACTAAGAACAAAAATGGACCTAAAATAGAGCCTTGAGGAACGCCTACCTTCAAACAAGAGCCCGCAGATTTGAACTCTTTTATTTGCACACGTTGTAGTCTATTTTCTAAATAAGAACTAAGCAGTTTAAGAGATATTCCCCGAATGCCATAGTGCTCTAACTTTAACAAAAGAGTTTTATGTTCTACACAGTCGAATGCTTTGGATAAGTCAATCAATCTGCAACTTGGCAGCGGTACGGCAGCGAGCTACCGACATGTCTCGTTATCTAATATGGCGGATAGCATGTAACTTTCGAAAGTCAAACTTTAGTCACGTAGGTACACTTTTATTTTTTGTCGATTACAGGTAACCAACAACAGTTACATTTCAAAGAGGATATTACACCTATAATGTTGTAACTAAATTTTACAGTACTTACAAGTTACCACGGCCTTTATGCTATATTCCGCTTGTTTTAAAAACTGCCTGCACGATATTATACTGATGAAACAATAGATGCGTCTACTTTTTGTGCGTACAAGCTGTGGTATTTTGATATTGGCCGAATATGCATCAGAGTTTAGCCTTATGCAAATTACAAACGCGACCGTTGTCTCGCACATGCATATGACATTTAATTTAATGATTGCTATCGTCCGCTATCTAAAATTACCCCTGTGCAATCTCATAACTTGTGGTCGAATATTCGTATATAAATATTATTACTTTATTACGGAATGATAGTTATATTAATAGCAATAACTTAAATAAACACGTTCAAAAATATAAAACTACTCTACACACCATATTGTAATTTATTTCGACGGTCTAAATTTATAATCATAACTTCTATAAAGTTCCACCTTAAAAAAACACATTCTCCAGTTACATCTGACAAAATATTAAATATCTAACAGAATAGGTCTTATTTATTATATTTAAGAATTGATATTATGGTTTAATTATTTTTATTTATTTTGAAGCAGGAGCACGTCAGGTTTATAAGAACAAAGATATTTGACGCTCATTTCTTTTTGCTTCCTGTCGTAGACCTGGGGTTATGGTATAAGAATAAAAATAATTTATTTTGTAACTGACTATACCGGTCAAGGCAAACGTCACGGGTAATCTATACTTAGCATTCTTCATATTTTTATTTAATTAGTCTCCAGTCTATTAACCCGCAATACCAATAAGTATGTCTGCTTAGATCGCTAAAAGATTTCATGAAGTTAAATCCGATCTATTCTGTAACCTGATGTTAGAATCTCAGTAGCTCATGATCGTGAGCATCGAATCTCGAATAGGTTCAAAGAGAATTTCATATCGCTACTTTATTACTTTAAGTATACAATATGATACATGTATGCAATAGTTTAGAGTTGAACTAAAAATGTGAACAAGTGTCTTTATAGATTAAGTCACTTAACTTGTAACCTTCACTCGAAGAAATCGTTAACTTGTAGGATTAGTGTGTCTTTTTGCCAGTACTTTATTTATGGGCAATAGATAAATTACATATAACGGTTAGTCAATAAATAAACTCTAGCTAGATCTAGATTAATGCAAAATATTATGTTACTTGGTTACCACGTCTACGTTACTGTACTCCGTTATATAGCAGTATTTTTCAAAATAAAACTAGGTAAATGGGGCAAATATTAGCAGTAAAATTACACCTGTAAAAGTCTTAGTGTTATTTTTTAAATTTCGATTACCTCTTACAAACAACCGATCGGAGCGGGGACGATTAAAACGAGGTAAAATAATATCAATTACGGCAGGAAATTAGTTCATCGCGTCACGTACGGGGATGATAATTAAGAATGTTGTTAACTGAATCATTTTATTTTAATTATTAACGAAAACATGTTATATGTTTGGCTTCGTTAAATTAATGACAATGATTTTTGAAATGTTTCGTACATTGAACATAATTAATAGAACATAATGCATAAACATTTCATTAATGGTTAATAGCATTAATGTACATAATATTAACAATGTGCTTCGGTACTACTACAAGTTATATGTACACTTAATACAATTATTACCGTTATTATACGATATTCACATTGAAATGTTCCCAAAATTACAATTCTAATTTAGCTTAACCAGTCCAGGAAATAGTAGATATATCGCGACTCGAGTTTCCGATTAAATTTAGTTGGTGTTTCCCAGTAATCTAACTTACTTGGGCAAGACCCATATCAAAGGTGGTCAGATCCCGTAATTTCTACTATGTACAGTAGGAATTTGCAAATCAACATACAAACTAAAACTGTTCAATTCTGTAATAGACTGAGGTGAATCAAAGGGAAACTATAATTTCGAAATTGCGCATCTACGTATGCCAAATATTAGTTATATAACTGTGCGATAGTCAAAAGTAGCTTAAGACACCTCTAATGGTCTCAAATAAAGAAGTAACAAATATGTAGATAAAGACGGGTTACTATGTTTTCTATCAATACCCTAAAAATGTATACAAATACATTATTTCAAGACTGTTAAAAAAGACTTTCACCAACAACGTGTTATTGTATAAAAAAGATGTTATTGACAATTGAACCAATATTGAAATTGAAAATGGATAGTACTGGTATACTATTTTCAAAACAAACGGCTTTGCAACTCGACGTATGCACAATGTAACAGATGATTGATACAATTATTGATACAATTCTTTAAGTGATGTATGATAAGGTATGTCAAATTTAAAAGGTATGTAACTTTTTTGCTCTGAAGAGATTCAGAGACCTTTGGCTATCCAATGCTGGATTGAAATAATAAGTACCTATAGTTTATCCAGGTATCATAATAATGGCAGTATTCTACCATCTCAACGATATTGGCATCAAAACGCGATTTTGCTTCTTTCTAAATAACTAGGTCGATGGATGATTTTACCATCTTCGTAAAATATTGATAGTTCACAAGTTTTTGTGGTGGACATGAAGATTGGAGAATGGGGCCAGTCTTGGCCATTCTGCAACGTTTACTACCAAAAACGGCCGTGCTGCGGTGCTTATTTTCGCGTAGAAATTCTCCGTAATGTATTTGACAGTCATTCGTAGTTGTGTAACTCTGGACGGTAATTTACGTCCGACGTTCATTGCGCTGACGTCCACTGGGCAGCGGCAATGCGACCATATTTAATTTATGTCCATTATTACGATACTTTAGAGACGGTGTAAGTTGTTTTCTTATATTTTATAACTCCTGATCCCTCTTATGTGCTCAATTATTTGTAACTGTTACATTATTCAGGTCCCATTTCCGTAGCTAAAGCTAATATAATATAATCTCATTATATTATAATTAACGCAGCTTGAACGTTTCTATCGCGGCTCATAAATGCTCTCTTCATAACGTATAAAATCGTCATTCATGGCCTACGGCTATCAACCATTACTTTAATTTTAAATTGGAACAATTTTGCCATACGGTTGTAGAATTTGTACATAATCTTTTGGGTAATTTATTACAAACTATCGCCTAGTTTATAGGATAATTTTATATCTGTCATAAGCAACGTGAACTTTAACGCCTTTTATACATATCACCAAGTAAAGAACACTGAAGAAATATTAAAATCCGCAGCCATAGGTAACCTAAGACGTAACGTCGCTTAACAACAGCATATACAATTAACGTTTACAGTCGCAATTATCTCGAGTGAAATTCAAATTTGACGGAAATTGTCTGCTCACACAATGTTATTATCGCTTACAGTCAGTGCTCGACACACACATCATGCCGGCCAGTAATTTATGTCGAACGTAGTTTCACATCGTCATATTAAATATGACGTGCGCTATAACCGTATTGCAATTGATTGTCCGATAAGATTGTATTTTCTAAAGTTGTTGTGTGTTTTTATGTTTGCCTGTTAATCATGTTGTAAATAACGCACACGAAAATATATGTTTCGTTAACAGTTGGACATATAACTTCCAGAAGAAATTATATATTGAACTATTTATAAGACTGGGCTAAAAATGAACTATGTATTAATTTTTATTTTGGGTAAACTCTCTTTCAAATTCACGTTCATAATTCACTTACCGATTCTATAATTGAACTATAATATAATAACGATAATAGCCTGGACACTGCGAAAGAACACAATAACAATGATCATATTATAAGCTATGTACAAAGGCCTATCTCTATAGGTATTACTAATATGTAATATTGTATAAATTTTAGCAGTACGCTTAAATATAATGCTACTACATCTTTGAACGATAGAATACTTAGGAAGGACGTACAAATTAGCTTACATACATAGCTTATGTCATAGTATAGGCGTAGCGCTTAAATGAGTAGCATCCTGCAGTAGTGTTGTGGTGCTGGAGGGGTGATATATGACGTAACAGCTAATCACATGACGAATCTAACATAAGCAATGTAAATAATATAATGTAATATAAGAATTGTCTCTAACGATATCTACAAGAGTCTACCTACTCGTAAATTGAATTGTTATAATTAAGTACGAGAACATAAAAAATAAGTACATACCTAAAAAATCATTTACTCTTCATATATTTAACTAAATACAATAAGAAATATAATCCTAATCTCCAAGGCTTTAACACAATTAGGTCTTTTTATCAATACTAAAAGAACTAACTGACACTAAAATCTTATTCATATAGTATCGTTTGTCGTAGCCGCGTAGCGTAGTTGTCTGACACCCATTAGCGTAGTGACCAGGCTTGACCGCTGCCTGTTTGTTTTAACTTGCCACTATTCAAATAAATATAAGTATAATTAACGTTTACATTCCTTGAAGATATCGTTGCTGTCTCATACATTTATCTCTTGAAAAATGATATATTAGTACATATTTGTAGGTATACGAGTGGTGTTTGCGCAACTTCAGCAGCCGACCCTATTAAATATGCCCTTTAACAATGACAAATAGATACTTAAAGATCCACTTGCTAGCGAACTGTCTTACAAAATTATACAACCGTTACGGACATAACAGATTTTGACCGCCTAATTCAATCTGGAATGACAAAGATTATGCAAATTAATCTATTAAATATGCGCGGTCTTCATCTATAAGACCACTCGATTGGTTGACGAGACTTGAATTCGAATACGATCTATTTGCTAATGATAATTGCAACTAATTAATGTCTGCTCAGTTAACATATAAAATCCTACGTTTTGCCAATTGTTTTGATCTAGCAAAATGATACTTTTCTATATAATATAGGATACGAACAATCCGTTACCCATTATCATTAGATATGAAATTGTTATGCTACATAACTACGTATAACTTAGTAGCTAGGTACCCAAACATAAAGCCAAATCAAACAGTTAAGTCTAATTTTAAAAGGTTATTAGTCTACGAATTGAAATGTTCTGCAGAGATTGCGAGGAGAAGAACAGTGTTAATAAATAGACTTTCCCACACTGACCACGCGAAAACGAAATTAGCGGGAATATTCTAATAACACGATCAGTAATTGCAAAAAAAAGTAAATTCACACTTTTTAAACTTAGATACGAGTATGTAATTGAAAAAAGAACAATTGCTATCGACTCAATATTTAAAAAAATGGAAAATTAAATCTGTATAATTTAATTCAATTCTACTGTGTAAAAACTACACCACTATACCACATATTACTTGTACGTCAGAAAATTCCAGCACTAATGGTAGTAATAAAGAGTCACAACCTGATGAATTCAGAGGGCACGGAACGTCCGAAGCAAAGCCATCGGATAAATAGGCCTTAAAGGCTGAAAGTGGAGTTGCAAAGAATTTTAAATGCAGCAATAAACTACACCAGTTTCTGAAGTATGTTACGTAAATTTATTAATATGAAATAAATTCTTTGTGCAAAGAACTATTCTTGTCCATGCTAACTATTTTAAAATCGTGTGAAAATAATGTTCTTCTCTGTAGATCGAATAAATCTTAGTGCAAATCCAATAAAGGAAGTCTCGAATGATAATAAACAATGCCACGCCTTATTACCAGGGAGAACGTGTGGTTATTTGTTCTTGGCGATATTTTTCCAATATCTGCTCCTATCACTTGAATTACTGCTTAGAATTGCTACTGATGCATTCTTCGTGTTAGTTAAAATTGAATTATATTTCTAATAGGTTCTTTAATGGAATATTACAAGTCTTGAATGATAAAGTAATGTTTTCAAGATATAATATGACTTGGACATCAAAGGTAAAGCAACATTGTGTCATTGGATAGTTAGAATTATCGGAAGATACGGAACCTATTAATAATACCGGAAATCAGGCGTAAAATTACACAAAGCGTCCCTCAAGTACAAAATAATCTTACAGCCTCCGGAAGCTAATCTGACAAACAAAGGGATGAGAACATCTGTGGTCACTTGACAGCAACCGCCTTCTACCAAACCCCACGTAAATTATTATTGAACCCTTTGCATGGCTTATAGAATTGTAAGGCCGGGAAAATTCCTTTCTTAAAGCATTTAAACAACCAAGTTAGGTTATGTTACTTTAATATCAAAAAATTCTAATAAATGTATTTACATGTAGCTACTAAGAAGACGCTAACTGCTATATTTTAACATACACTATGTAAATACGCGAGAGTGTTATTTCCCTCTGCAAAATTGGTTCATCTGTATTGAAGCCAAATCGCGTAGGTCAGGTCGGCGACAGTGTGTCTGGCCAGATAATAAAAGTACCCTGAAATGGAGCGTTATCTGCTCCAAATTGCAACGTGACCTCTAACTGTTGCGTAACTGCCTTCAGTAGGTACATACCTACATATATATACATAATCTTCGTTCCAACCTTGGGAACATTCGTCAGCACTTTTTGAAATAAATTTATATGAATAAAAACGAACTACTGTGTAGGTACCGTATCAAATTCGTGTCTTAGAATTTGTATCACATCATGAATTACACTGTATTGAAAAACTATAAGTAGATATAGTATTTTAATAGAAGTCGTTGCTTAGTTAACTCATACCTACATGTAAGGTTGTTCTTATTGAAAATGAGCTCAAGTTGGATTGATCCTTATTGAAACGGATTTTGAATTTCCAATCGTACCCAAGTGTAGATTTCTACGCCGAAGCTTGCGAATAAATATTTTAATGGCAATTGAATAAAGTAGATTAGTTCTCAGGTTGTGTAGAGCTACGAGATAAAATTGTGAGAATTTAAATGCAGGTAGTTAAGTTTTGGCTGACTCAGCGAACTCCTGGAGATTTGCTTCAGTAAAGCATCACAAAATGTTATACCCACGCAATTCAGCTCACTAGTTCTAAAAAAGCAGTATAAAAAAAACACTACCAAAGTTTTTTTTCCACGAAATCCGCTTTGCGCCGAACACAATAGGATACTGAAAAAATTTGGGTTCGGAGTAGCTACCGTCAAAGTTCGTATTTAATTATCTTATACTACGCAGATTTAATACCATGTGTAGCTACTTTTGAAATTAAAACTTGTTTCGTATTATTTATATGTATGTCCGATCAGTAAATGGATGGTTGCCACTTTACAAGATTACATTATGGATCTTATCCTTAGACTGTCATTAACAAAGTGTACATTACTGACATAATTTACGAAAAGACCTATTTCATAAATTAAAGATTGAATACAAAACATAACTTTAGGTTGAGCACAGAGGAAATAATATTCCACTGAAAGTAATACAACGTGCCTATAAACTTCCAAAAGGATTTTATTTACCATGTAATATCCCTTAGGCGAGGTTGATTAATATTTTATATTACAATGTTTTTAATAAATATTCGCTCAGTATTATTAAAAACATAGAGCATTGTATTATTCATAACAGGTTCCCGGAATTATACTGGAAGAGGTTATTATAAAAACGCTTAATATGAATATTTTCTGTTCAACGAATTTTCGGTTTTCATGGTTACATTTTTTAACAATATGGCTACGTAGGGACGTATTCAGCGACTATGTACGAGGTTTTTAAGCTAAAGTTGAATTGGAAATAGAACTAGATACTGAATTCCATAAGAGGACAGTTACAGAGATGTAATGTACCTACCTACTAGTAAATATCGTCGTGTGCAAAGCTTGTTAGAGAGCATTATTATCGTGAGGTAATACAGAACCATCTTACGTTCAATTAATGCAGTTAAAAAATGTTTTAAAGAAAAATTTACATTTCCACTCTCTAATTACCGAGTTCACCGTTCCGTGTCTTTTTCGAAAAATCAATAAGCCAATACCATTACTGTAATCTTTTCCCTTCCGTTTTAGTAAAAAGCTTACGTAGGAGGTCACTGGCTTCAGCATGAGCGAACCTGAACGGTTTTGTGTCATGTGATTAAACGGCGGATGTGTGACACGCGTTAGCGTCAAAATGTCTGTTGGGCTGACTGCAGTCGTAATATTCATTGTAGCGGCGGCCGCGCGGCTGTTTTGTCATACGCGAGCCCGAAATGAAGGCGTGGGCATTATAATAGGCGGGAAATTTACGCCGTGCGCATTTTAGAGGCACTCCCCGCATGCTTCTATCCACTTTTATATTATAAAAGCAGGGAACGCACAAGCACATAAGAGGAGAGGCGAGTGTTAAATGTGTTGCTGATATGGGCTAAGTTGGATCTCGTCTGTTACGGTTTTAACCTATCAATCAAGCGGACGGCACACCTGAAAGCAAGCAGTCACAGTCGTCTATGGCGATATTCGACACCAGAGAAATTGCTAATTTCCTACTGCGTTACCGGTTTTGAAGGAGGGTTCTTATCGCCCTTTTCTAGAATACCCCCATGTTATAGCGGTCTGAGAATATTTCATCCTATAAGTTCTGTTGTACTCTTGCGTGACTGAAATATTTTTAGTCGGAACACCACAATACGAGAAATCCCGCTTAACGGCATAAATGGATATAGTTAAATAGGTATCAGCCAGCATCAAAATGTACATATAAGCTTATGCGGCTTTTTACTGCCATGATAATATTCGTGTAAACAACACATTAAAATACAACAGGGTACACCCACAAAATATTAACGTTTACAGCATTGACTTGCCCTAGTAACAGTGGCTTATTTATTCATGGATGACCTTTACAAGACACGCACGGTCACCATATCTTGGAGCAAAACGCTATCTACATATATATATTTAGTCTTTGTAAAACTATTTGTTATATAAAATGTTTTATATAACAAATAGTTATATCGCCTTAAGGGGCTAGAATACTAGGGGGATAGAAGTGGGTAGAAAAACTCTTTGAAGTCTCGTCATTTTGTAAGTTAGATACTTAAAACCAATTACAGACGAGTATACCATACACTACTATACTATAAAATACATAGATACTACTAAATATTAAATACATCTTTCTATTGTATTGCAATTGACACAGCTAAGTTTTTAATTTGAAACAGACAGAATATTGTTCAACGTTAACAGTTTTACAATTCGCTGCTTAATTGCCTTCTACAGTTACAGAAATGTAAAACTCTCGAATGACATTAACGGTATTCAAGTCAAATAATAAAAACAACTGGAGATTAAAGGACAAGTCGCCGATTGAAATTGAAATGAATTCAGTGAAATTTCAAATCTATCTGTTTGATGAAGAATAATTTTCTAACGATATTTTCGCAAAACAGCTATTGCAGCGGTCTATAAACCAGCGGTATATAAACCACTTACTGAAGTGAACTGATAAGTAAACTGCTTAAAAATATTCCCAAAATATATGCTAGGTATGTATGTACTAAATGACTTTATCATTGAATTCGAATAAATAAACCTTAAGCAGTGAATAAATTTTCTTTACCTTTATTAAATTTACGTCTGATCGTTACCGCTGCCGAACATTTATACAGACAAGACGGGGAATCGGACAGATAAATTTATTATTCCACCTGTAGCGGAGTCCTTAGAAGGCAATAATGGAGTAGAGTTACATAAGTAGTTAGTAAGTGTAATGGTCTCATGGTATTGTGCGTCTACCTATAATTTGTTTTATTATTGTTAGGGTTTATTATTGTCAGTCGTATGTACGTTATTGGAATATATAAAATTATAGCCAAACAATATATTATGTTATAATTATACATTATATAACGCTCGATCGAGTCGTTTTATCACAGACGAATTAATGTTTTTAAAACTTAGTGTACAACAAACAAAAGTGGGAAGAATCGGAAAGCTTTCAAAACCAAATCAAATTCATGCACATAATACCTACTTGTTTTATTCAACTTCAATAAAAAGAAAGTTGAGAGTTTATGAACTTAACAAGCCTGTCTGTAAGGTTCGAAAACTTTAAGAATTTTAATATAAAAATCCTTTTTTGTGTAACATGAAGGAAATCGTTTAAGAAAACTATTGGCTTTTGTATCCACGTGTATGTAAATAGCGTAGGCCTTGTTATTTATCTTTAAAGTGTATCACAACCTTAAAAAAGATTGTAGGTACATGTACGACATCGTTTTTTAATTGTTGTACCAAATTGACCTCCCTGTTATCTAAATAGTTTAAATGAAAAAATTATAGGCAATTCCATTTCATACATTTTAAAATTAAAAGTTTCACACATTTAATTTCGCATTCACACTATATTCATAGACAGTTCATTAACAATATGTCTCAAATATTCAGATCCAAATTTTTTATCTGTCACAAATGCCTAATGACATGTTACACGAGTGACACTTTAGGTGGTTAGAACACGGTTCGCCGGGAAATTGCCATCGAATATGGATGTAAATTGATGATAATTACAAAATGAAGGGGTTAGGCGATAAGTAAAAAAAACCCGTAATGCTGAATAATGGGTGACCGACGGCATGCAATCAAACATCAACCCGCCGGTGACAAGGTTCCCAAATAGCCACGAGCCGTTTCTTTACATTTCAGTGAAAACCTGGTAGTGGAATAGTCTAGATTCTAGAACTTGGCGACTGCAGCTACCGATATCGTCGCCACGATACCGCGCGTCTGTATGCGCCGTAAGTTAAATATTCATAAAATACCCTGCGGCAGGTAATTTATCTTACAGCCAACAATATGAAACTTTCGCTCATGGATCTGACGGACTTATTATTGCGGTTATGAATAATAAGATGTCAAAAGGAAAAGTTTATTTAAAAAATAAAAATTATATACTTAAAATCTTTTTATGACGGTTGAACGCATGTCTATGTAGAATTAGGAAACAGCGTAGCGTTTGAACGCGGTTCTTTCATTATTCAAACAAGACAAACGGACTTCAAATTTAATACAGACTTGAAATAATATAGCGAAGTGTATTCTATGTAGTTTATACATTTTTTACAATTTTATTAATTGTTTTTCTAATTTCTATTGTTTCTTCTAAGCGTTAAAATCACAAATCATATTCACAAGAATATTTTTATTTACTAAATGTGTCTGCTATTAATCGGTCTTCTTGCAAATACCTTCGGCGTACTAACTAGCGTAATAGACGAAAGTATAAATTGATAGAGAATTTTGGGGTCAACCATGCTTTTAGTAGGTATAGGTACTTATTAATGTCTTTAAGTATACTTCTGAAGCCGGCTTAAAGACCTATAAAGCTACGATGAGGATTAATAATGGTTAATATAGAGCATGGAAACATGTGAATGCTTATAAATGTTTGTCACTAACATTCCTTGGATGATCATCGTTCTTAAGACTTAAAAAAGAAATATAAAACAAATTATTTTGTACTAACTTGAATATTTTCTTACACTGCGACAGCACAACCACGTTTTGGTAATTGTTTTATTCTGCTAATAAAAAAGGGAAAAAAGTGTATGCAAACTGCTTCAATCTGATTAATGTTTTCAATTAACGAAACCTAATTTTACTTGAAGAAGCGAAGAAAAAAACATTGATAAATTTTCTTTATTAAATTGCATTATTTTATTCGTTGTACTCTATTATAAATTGGAACCGCGTTTGAATACCAATCAAGCCAGGCAGGTGCCCTGAGGGAGCGTAAATTCAAAAATGAAAACACAAGGAATAAAAGCCAACGCAGTCAGGAACTAACTACATTGAACCCTACAGTTAGACACATTTTTTTCTATTTGCGTTGGATCTGGCCGAACAATTTTTCCTCTTTGTCCTCCATCGGTAATTGAATTCCGCTGGGAATAAGTACGTTTTGCGGTGAAGTCGTAACTCTTTACTTTCCATACGATTCCATAACGCCGTTGTCGGAGAACGTTACCATAAAATATGTGTTATATTTAAAACTTCACGAAGGATACGAGCTATGGAAATTCAATCTTATATACAGGCGATACCTTCAGGCGATTAACCGATTATGTACGACGACCTAAATACAATTTTGAAACATTGTGAACTTCGTTTGAACAAATCTGAAATCTGTTGCTTTTGTTTTGCGAACTTATTATTTTTATGAATTATAAATGAAAGATACGTAAAAGAATACTTTCTATACTATACTTTATTTTACCTTTTTGCTTACCTATTACTTCCAAGAATTAATTCTTAGTAAAACAATTTATGTACGTACACATGTGAAGGTTGTAGATGCTGGTAGTAGGCAGTATATGTGGTGCAATCAACAACATCACGAACAACAACACATCTGTGACCTGGAATAGCTCGGATCCCAATCAATATTAACAGTCCTATTCACGCATTACCTATTATTTTCAACTAACCAACCAATGAACACTCATTATGAACTGGTCTAATTAACGTCAGCAGTCGCATTCCATCAATCCTATTCAAAATTGGTTGCCGATGCCTATGGATGGCAGTTAGCAGTAACTTAGGAAAGTCATGTATTTAGTTATGTATTATTCTCATTACGCAAAAAAACGAGCACCGTTTATATGGCATCAAATATAAAACGAAAATTAAACTGGGTTAGAACAAAAAGAAACAATGAAGAAAAATGAATCCGATCGCCTTAAGTCAGGAATTCAATCATTTTACGTAAATAGTAGATTAATCACAGTCATATTTGACTCAAGGGATTTGTCCGAAATAGAAAATGTTTCTCGCTGTTACAAAGAACAGGGTTATGGCTCTCAATGTACCTACGTATTTTTTTTAAGTTCTGAAACTTTCTTTTGTATATCTTACGATAATATAAGCAATAAAATGCAGATAAGAAAAATTTTCATTGTGTTAACAGCGGGGACAATCCCTTGGTTTAAAATGTAAAGTATAGATTTAACATATGTACAACTAGCGTCGCATCTCCTACATGGAAATATGCAAACATTAAAAGTAAAAATGCACACTGCTATATACGAGTGAAACAGACCACCATCAAGGTATGTAGACTCTGAAAAGGTTCACCGCACTTTGCGGCCAGTCCAACTATGTAGGTATATAAGTTGTAAATCACTATATGCTCAGGATCGCTGCAGATTAGTTTACCACGAAAGTACCATGGCCAACCCAATTTTTACAGCTAGGCAATTGTTGTTACACAATTTGTGTTTCGATTTGAAGTATGTGAACAGTCCCATTCCTACAGTCCTGTTACTAATCAATAATCACTAACTAATGATTCTTAACACCTATTATTAACTGACTTCACACTGGCAGTCCCATTCCTATAGAACTATTACATGTTGGTATTATATTCATGGGCGGTAACGACCGCTTATGATTGCTGCCTGTTTGTTTGCGACTGTATACCATAAAAATGTCAGGTTCAAAGAAGATTTTCAGGATATGCATTTAGATATTCCGTTTTGTCGTTTTTTTTATGCCCCACTAAAGAAAACGGCTACGGCTGTCCGGCTTAAATTGCGGATACATCCCCGATAAACGAACATTCATGCAAATATGGAAAGCAGCGCAAGATACGCAAAGTCGAGATAATGCTGCGATTGAGCCTAATGCTGAGATCGGGCAGTGATACTTTGAAAATAAATCGAGATGAAATTTAACTTAATCGAAAATGTTACATGTACACTGAGAACTGAGAATTTAAAACTGTATCTGCATGTATAACGTAATCCCTTATGCGACATATTAGTTCCTTATGGTACGTTATGTTTCTGTGAATGAAAAATAAAACAACAGAAGGCAGAAAACAAAATAAAAGGCGTGTCAGGTGAAGTTTGATTACTGTTAGCGGGACGGTACAAACTTGACTGATGTTCTCTACGAAGTTGTGCATTTTAATAATGAAACGTAGAACGGCATTATGTTAAACAGATCTCAGTCACAAGAAAAAAATATATCATTAAAACGTATTTTGCAGATCAAAATTATTTTTGTCATAACATGTCATTGTCTCAATATACCTACATATAAACATTGAAACAAAATTACAAAGGTATTTTATTAGTTTTTAAGTGTGTGTCTACCAAATATAAAATTTAAGAGCTCTGATGGTATTAACATCTATTCTTGCATAATTATGTAACGAACTATATTAACATGCTTGTTAATGAATTTTAACTTCAAGACTGACTTTAGAAAAGGAAAATGAAAAGGATAAAACAGAAATAACTTCGTGAGGGAGAAATTTGATAGCAACAAGTTCAAAGTATGCTCCCAGAAACGTGCATTTTGATCAGAAATTGCATAAAAGTCTGATAGTTTCTGCTTACCTAATGCTTTCTTGATGAAATTTCTGAAAACAAAAAACAACGTAAAACGAGAGCGGTCGTTTCGGGAGTTAAAATTTTAACGAACTTTCTTTAAGCTTGCCTGTTAGACATTTTAAAGGTTTGCAGTGCAAAGTTAGTAGTGTGGCGCGTGAAGATATAATGTAAGTATAATAAACCATTAAAATATTACAATACGATAACAATTTCAACACTTTATTGTCACAAAAATTGTTACGTGCAAAAAACGGAATGAAAACTGTTAAGAAACAAATGAACAAAAACGGATAGTCACGTCCTGAATCAACAGCCGCACTACGTGCATGGAAAATGTATCTCATTTCTGGTTTGTACAGGTAATTTATACGTTCCGGCACATGGCCTCAGGCGGCCATGTTCGATCAAACAAAATAACGCGTGTATTTTTAAATGAGTAAATCGTTACATTTTGTCTGCACTTTGCTTAATATTTTAATGTTTTTAATAAAAATAGCTGATACAATATACATGTAATTAATAGTAGTAGCTACCTATTACTGAAACAATTGCATATTAAACTTCATATAACTACATGGCATTTCAATATAAATGAAAATGGAATAATATCAATAGGAGAATTGCCACGGTTTCAGGTAGCATTCGTTTGACAATCAAATTTCAAATGTGTTAGGTATACTCGACAAACTATGTACATACAATTAATGAATTATATTTATTATCATATAACTATTTCTACCGGGGAATTTAAGCACACTAGAGCTACTAGTTATAAGTTCGGAAGATCGAAGGAAAAGATTGATTCGAAATTGAATTCTCGACACTGTTTTAAAAAAGTTTCAATCATTAATAAAGGCTAATTGTTTTGCTTTGGCACGTGAATTAGCAAATAGGATACGAAGCTCGCAATCCGCTTTGTGTTACTAAAAACACCGAAACCAAATCAGTGGTCTGTGTGTTAAAAGTTCAGTGGTGTGTGTGTGTAGCATGTTTAAGATATTTATGTAATAAATTTAATTAGTAAGTAAATGGTGAAGGCTTACGGTAATATTTTTGGTTAAATATGCCTTAAATTATCTTAAAACTTTTTTGTAACATATTACATATAAAAAATTAAGAAACGTGATAAACTGTCACTGACAAAAAAAAATCTTAATCATAAATAATACACACACATTTTAAATAAGATAATAATTTAAAGGTAACGTTACATAATGGCTTTCACACACATTGTGATATTGCTCATGTAAGTAAAAATGCCTATAAAGTTTTAATGGACAAAACATAGTCTATGATTAAAGATCCGAGTGCTTTTGAGGTTATAGATGACGTCTATTAATCGTAATCGTAAATCGTAGTTTTTTTTGTTTAAGTATTTAGGATCTGCATATTATCGATATGCAGATCCTAAATACTTAAATCAGGTGATCGTATTGTTGTATACTATGTAACGTGTGTTATGTTAGTTATATTGGATTGATTAATCACTGGAATACGCATGCTCATATGCTGTGTTAGCTATCACATGCGATGTAACAAGTCAGCAGAAATAAACGTAATCACCTAATATAATTATGGTGAGCGAATTTTCCCCCAATACGAATAGACGAATGGCGGAAAATCGTCCAAGATAGTGAGAAGTGACGTCTTCTCTACTATTATTAGCACGATTGAAACATATTATGTTATTGTTAAATACACTTAGCCTTAATTATTTAAATAAAATCATAAATATCTAGGAATTAAATGAGTTATAACATTAAAGTTTTTATACCGAGCAATTGGAAACCTATTATCAAAAAAAGTTAATCTATTTTAGTAACGAAGTCCTACAAGCGTTGGCCCAAGGTAAAAAATTCAGAAAAATAAGATCAAACGTTTCTCTTTCAAATATAGTATATGTATAGACACAATTCATAAAAACATTTATTTAGTTTACGTAAAATAGAAAAGGACTTTCTAATTATGTACAAAATACACAAAAAAATCGTTACAGTGTAAGGTAAAAAATATCTAATACATTTTTTTACTTCATTGCTCAATTTTACAAACACAAATTACATTGAGATTAAATTATTATTGGTTGTTAGTCTTTTGGGTACTATGATATATACTCTAGCTAGTTTGGTATAAGATGGGCATAGGTGAGGCTGTTCCAAGATATTACATTATATTACTGCTTCATTGAAAAACCTATTACAGTATTCAGTTTTATAAACATGTCTTTGGCAATATGCGATATTTATAGATTCTTTTAAAAGCAATTTCAGCAGATTTACATTTTCGAAATCGCCATACTATACATATATTTTATTTTTGTGACACGTTAATAGTGATATTTCAACATTTATTTAACGTTTATATTACGTATATACATGGAAGTATATCTTAAGTATGTCTCTTAATTAATTCCAAAGTTTTAACACCTCTCTAAGCTCTTCACGAGACCTCCAGTAAAGGCTTAGAGTATATTTTGCGACAAAACTTCGATCGATAGTATCGACATGTATCACGTAGGATTTGCATTGCGCCCTTTATTTAGTAGAGTACCTTAAAAATAGAACTCAGATGTTGTCGCTTATAAAGTTAATATCTGATTTGACACAGTTAATTGGTTTGCTTCTTTTCCTTGACTTCCTTCCTTTGTTTCGCCGTGGGTTAACCAGTGTAAAAGGTAATTATTATTCCTCACTGTACGCAGGGCTGTGCAAAGCTTTTGTAATGGCGTCTCTACAAAATAACGATGCTATACAGTATTCCGTAGTAAAATAAAACGTATGAAGCAATCTTGTGTCATGGTTTTAGGCATTGCTGTGTGTTACGTGTGGACACCCTTTTATTCTTCCACAAGGTGTTTAGGATCAGAGCGATTGCACGCTCGCCAAATGCGGATTGGCAGACTTCACGAATTTCAGAGAACCTTCTCGAAAACTCTGAGGAATGCAGGTCTCCTTACAATATTTTCCTTCGCCGTTATAGCGAGAAACGTTTAATCGTGAAATGATCTGCAAATATCTTTAAAACTAATTCTAGGGTTGATGCCACTAAACTCTGTGCTTATTGCCCCGGAGGTATTAAAACTTTTGTGATCAGAACATAACCCTTTTTTACATAAGATCTTATAAGTCAAAAAATCGATGGAAAAATATTTATAGAGGATGAAACTCAGAAAACTTCACTACATCCTAAAAGTTTTCCGAGCACTTACTGGGCGCGTGTGTGAAAGATTGATGACATGGAAAAGGCAAGTGGTGAAATAAATTTGGCGCGGTTTAAAAGTAGCGTGCGAGGTTTATTGGCTTTTGTTCGTGATATCCGTTTAAAAATTACAAAAGTCTTACATCTGTGGTACAAATGTTATCGAATTTATGTCAAGAAAAATTCCTTTCAAATAAGTACGTCATTGTGGTTCAACACGCCGCAAACGTTTACTAAAACGCCATCGAAATGAGGTTTAACTTTTTTGTAAGTACATTGTGTTTCGAGAAGGAAATCTGTGTTTTCTATTTTCATCTGAATTAAGCCAGTTGAAAGTATTCTGGTAAAACGAAAACGTGATACGCATGACTGATCATGTTCTACCAGGCCGTCGGTCGGACTAAGAGCCGTGAACGCAAAACCTTACAATATAAGTTTCACTAGTTCTAATGTAAAACAAGTAAGGATCTGAAAGCTAGACATAAATTTTGCTATTGATAGGATACATAGGCTATGGATTACAGAAATATGTAAATATGAAAGTTCTACCAGTATCAATAATGATGTCAAACCAACGTATGATAAAAAAGTGACTTTATGGTTTAAATAAAATCTACAAGGTTATTTTAATCAGCAATATTACTAAAGAAGTGGTCTTTTTAATTCTATTAGACTCGCGGGTGCAATAAATGGGGTTTAATAGAACAAAAAGATTCACATCTTAAAGAAACATATTCTGTTAATTTTTAACAATGCTGATGCTTAAAACACACTTTGTAGAAGCTATGTCTAATCGAACTTTAAGAAGTTGGCGAGGGGGCGCTGGAAATTTTGTATAATTCCCTCGTGTCATCGCGAGATTGGATTCACGGTAATGTTGTCAAACTTCACGATTAGCGGCGGATAAAAATACGGCGTTAAAACCTCCAAAAGTGTTTAACGTGTTAACAAATTACTTTCATATGTATTACGCCGCGCGTAGAAAAAAAGCAAGGCAAATATGCTTGAATATATAAAATAGGTTATTCTAAAGATATCATGCCTTTGAAAAACCTATAATTTCAATTAGTATATTTATTTTTATAGAAGCTAAGGCCGCGACATTCTTGTAATGAGATCACCTGAGATCATTATGAGATCACCTGATTAATAACGCTAGGCAATAAAACTATTCATATAAATTAATTATGAGTAATTACTATAGTTCAGACGGGTGGTGTAAAGAAAAGTTAACCTTCAACACCCATCAAGAGATTTTTTAGGTCATACGTAAGAAGTTAGACAAAATGCAATAACAAATATAACTGAAGTCAAATACAATAAGATCTAAACAATGTATCACAGAGATGATCGTGAGTCACAGTAACTACGTACAATAGTTAACATCAATTAATAAAGGTTTAACTGGAAGAGAATGCTTCTTGCATTAAGTTCGCCTTTTTGTATCTTATTTTATAAGTTGCAAATAAAGAATAAATAAATAAATAAATAAATGATTGCCTGCTTGCTAGTCTGTAGAAATAAAAGCAGTGTCAAAATCAAATAATTTACATTAAATGACAAAAACATTACCCATTTCCGAAATTACAAAGTACCTATTACTTAACTCTTCATATAACTACGAGCAAGGTTCTATAAACCAATTATTCAACATAATAAATTGAAGAGTAATTTACATAAACATTCCTTCGAAGTTATCTCCCTTTGTATAAACAATCACAATCTTTGCATACATCCGGAGAATCATTCCATATTGCTCGCTTCAGAAACTCACTTCAACCCGAGATGTCTGTTGACTGTTTTAAAGTGAACTCATGCCTTTCACAACTGAAAAGTCGGAAGGTTTTCGGTGGATACTCGTATTGACTCTTTAACCGCTTCCGAGATTTGCTATCGAAAATTCAAGCGTGAATGTTTACAGCCGTCCATATGTTCCTCAGTAAATAACGTTTCTTACTTTTCTTGATATTAATTTATAATCGATAAACTCCAAAAACCTAATTTATTACGATAACAGGCGCGTATATAATCACATTTGCTCAGTAAATAAAATATTTTTCGTTCACAATTGAATCAAAAGTAAATAAATGATGATTGGTATATTAGCCATTTGCAATCATGTTCAACAATTGTTGTTATCGTAATTTTAAAATAACAGTCTCGCGTGGCTCACTTGAATCCCTATAAGTATTTGGTGCAGATTAAAAAGTCCGTAATATCTCCGGGCATTCGGAATATTCCCACTCCAGCGGCAGACTGCGCGCGTTTTATTACCGCTTACATTGAAATGTAGTCTTTTAAACTTTGGATTTTATTTAATATTCTGTATTCATATGTAGAATATAAATTATATTAAGTTGGTATAACATTTGATTTTGGAACGCTGCTTTACCATGTGTTTAGAAACTGTGATTATTTTCAAACTGAATATTGGACTTTCAAAGTGTAAATCAAAATAATCAAGAAATTTTGAAGACATTTCAGTGAATCTTTTACAGTACATTAATTAATGTAATGCAAAAGTATATGCTGACTCCCCCGTTAGTAGACTTTCATTACTTTTATCTGTCGGTTGACCATTTTTTCGAAATTTAATAAAGCGTTTAATAATGTTTGACATATGAAATCTTACAAGTACACAAAAGATTTGTAATATTCCTATTATTCGAAATAAAATATATGTCATGAAAAGCTTTGCAAGGCTGAGAGGAACGTGTTTTATTACGTTACATATAGTCAAATAATTCTTCGCAGATTTGAAACAACATGTCAGTATTAATGAAATTTAACTCATAAACTAGAGATTATAAAAGTTATCTGTAGGTACCTACGAATTCAAGATTTTATTTCACATACTGTAGTATAAGTATAGATATTGTAATGTTTCAAAACTAAAGCTCAGCTTTACTTTAATTAAAAGTTAATGACAAAGATACAGTTCTGTTTCGGGCGTTAATATTGCTATGTGGGGTTTCATACTGAAATACATGTGAAATACTGGTGTAAGTTTATTAAGCTCCTTCTCTGTCTCTTTTCTGTTTTCTTAAATACTAATTAGTTGTACACCTCTACCCCTCTTTTTCTTCTTGTTTCTGCTACTATTACCCAAAGGTTGTCTGGGAGAGATCGCTTCTTAGCGATAAGACCGCCTTTTGTATATGT
>DWGJ01001191.1:0-21612 GCA_018246895.1 Aspitha aspitha aspitha
ACGCCATTATGGCGGTTTTGCCGTTATGAATGTGAGTCTTACTGAGTATGAAATAAGGAATGTTTTGGATTTATTAATGTTATAAACTGGTATTTTCAAAATTTTGATTTGTGCGAGTATTCATGAAAAGCAGCGATGTGTAGCGATGTACCGCATTACACTTTGTGGGAAGTTGTATCACACAATCGTTTGCAATTAATCCCGATAGGTGCCCTAATATTTGAATTGGATACAATATAAAAGAGTAAGAAACTATTTACGCGTTTAAAATTTACCAGATATGCGCATTTTAAAACAATATCATAAGGGCTCAAAAGACATGAAATTAATACTATTTCACAACAGTCTCATAGTGTGAAGGTTGAAAGGCGTGGTGTGTGATGCCGACCAAGTGCGGATTGGGAGCAATCACGTGTCGGATAATATTACGTAACCTTTCACTGGTACAGCGAGCGATATTTAATTTTAAAAAATGCACATAATCTTTGTCAAGTCAATGTTGTGTGTCCACCAACCTCCAAATCACGGTATGGAGGATTGAAATGTCAACTTGGCTATCACTGCTACAAAACATTAAACATGGGTGCCTTAGTCTATCACGCTGGCCAAGTGCGGATCGGCAGACATCATACACCTTACAAAAGCAAATTGTTTAACGTCACTAAGGTGTGGCGGTTTTATTGCGATGTTTTTCTTCAACATGGCAGGGAGTGATTTATAAATTTTAAGTTATCTATACTAATATTATAAAGCTTTTGTTTGGTTGAAAGCGCTAATCTTAGAAACTACTAGGTTCGAGTTGAAAAAACATTTTTGTGTTGAATAGTCCGTTTATTGAGGAAGGCCATAGGATATATAACATCACGCTATGACTAATAGGAGTGGAGCAGCGATGACAGATGTTGCAAAAACGGAAAAACATTTATTTCCACGTAGGCGAAGCTGCGGGCACAGCTAGTAAATTATAAAACGCACGTAACAAATCAGAGGTGCGCGGCACGATTCGAACCCAATCACCCGGAATGGGGGGCTGAATTTCAAACGCTAGGTTATCACGGCTTATGTAGGCCTAATAACATAAATGCTGCTTGTGTTATGTTGGAATGATGTAACGTGCCAGTTATATGTTGGGAAAGTTAAACCCAAATGACCATTGCAGGCTTCCCAACATCAACGCGTAATCAGTCGCACACTAACGATATACTCTCTCTAATCTATGCGCACATACATTTATATTAATAGTTGCAGACCCGACCATACCTGTGTGCCTGTGATTCAATTAAAATAATTCAATCTTACATTATATAAAACTTGCGTGGCACGATGTTTGTCCGACTAAGCGTTGTCCCATAAAAACATTGCAATAAAAAAAAATTGGATCATTAATCGAGATATTAGCTAATAAGGCTATCCTATTTCTCAAGTTGGATCAATTTACACGCTGTATAGACTAGATTTGTTTGTAAAAATCATTTTTTTTTCAATTTTTAACGACTTTTTTTCAATTTTTAAATAACACGGATACAGTAATGACGTATGGACAAAACAAATTCTTTTCTCCACGTGGGTGAAGCCGCAGGTACCATCTAGTTATGAATGTTTATTAATTGTACGCTTACTCTAGCACTGGCTCCATCCAGTTGCTTTGAAATGGCCTTATGCGAGTTATATTCCAGCTAGAACTGGACCATTGCTATAACTAGGCCAGTCATGTCAACCGATACACGACTGACCGAGATTCTATCTGATACACGATAAGGTCGGTTAGCAAATGGAGCGAAAGTGCTTATTTCGTTATTTTCTAATTAAACTTTAATAAAAGCTTATCGTACGCAAGGCACAAGCCATTTTGTAGGGGATAACATTTTTGTTTTATTATTATTATTATTTCAATTGAACCTAGTTTTTATGTTCGTATGTTGGTCAAATAAACTTTTCCCTACTTTCTTTCCTATATTTGGAGTATTTGAAACAAAAATAGACGGTAACGTAGCCGAGGCGACATGCAACTTCAATTGAATACATGACGCTATCGTGCAGCCGTAGACCATTAAACGGAGACACATATTAACCCACGTACGCCTGCCGGCTAGGATCTATTAATCCGTACGACGGGAATGAGCTTATAAAATAATCATTTATTTCTTTTATTACGTAGCTGCGCTTCATTCGCGTCGATTTATTAATTTATTTTATTTATTAATCGAATCTTTTTTAAGGGATTTTTGCAGTGGAATAGGATTTTTCAGCGCAAAACGGTTCCGTCTTCTGACTCTAGTTGCCTGTGTTTTAGTCGTCGGCAACTCGTTGGATGACAGTGCGTAATAGGCCTAAGAGTTCTTCATATTGGTGTTTGTGATATGCGAAAACGAACGTGGTATAACTGGCCTTGTAACCTTATGCCAAAAGAGGATCCAACAGTGGAACAGTAAACAGGTTTAAAAAAAAATATTGACGTCAAAAACACGTTCATCATAAATACAATTATATTAATAGGCAAGAATTTAGCGTTCGCAGCGACTACAAAATCACTGACAACAACCAATCAATAGTATCGAAGGTCGCTTCCGTTAGAAACAATAGTGAAAATAGCCTGAACGTGATTTGAAAATACATACCATTGACCATAGACATGGTGACAATTTAATTTGACAAATGCTAAATTACTTGTAATTTGAACAAAACTTCGAGAAAGACACGAATTTGCATAGTTCGAACAGTTTTTGTCTATTCCTAATGTGCTTGCCAAAAATGTTGCTTAGTTGCTCAAAAAAGAAAATCGTTTAATGAACGAAGGAAAGAAAGAATGTTATTGTCTCTTACCTAAATTTTCCGAAATGTTCACCGTTTCAGTTATGCAAGAAAACATTACAATGTAAAAAAATCCCATTCCAATGGACAGGACACGCGAGCCTCATAAAAACATGGCAGCCAACAAAATAAGCTGAATGAAAACGAAAAATCCACTCACATCCAATTCCAATTCCAGCTTATTGATCTCGTCGGTGGCGGCGTTCAGCTTCTCGAGCTCCACCTGGAAATCGACGAAGCACCTCAAACAGTCGCACGGAACACGCACATCACACTCCCATACGTAAGGCAACAGCAAACAACATGTAGAGACGGGAAACATTTGAGACATATTGGACAACTAGCGTTTCATCGAGAGAACATAAATATTTTATCAAGTGTTAGATAAAAAAAACAATCGGACACATTTATCTGTTTGTACCTTATATGAGGATCGTTTCCTGTCCCTACACAAAGCCACGACTAAGTGAATTAATAATACATACACGATACGTTATCGTTGTACTTACATTCAATATCGCTCATGTCTAGGGTTGTCGCGATACAGCGAAAACAAAGTCCATTATATTCAATTCTTAGACATTACATTTTATTACCGATTATAGCCAATACATACATTAGAATTATACATGCCGTAAATTTGTCGATACAAAAATATTTTACATATTTGAATTTCCATCTCGTACACCTAATCATGCGGGTAGTTTCCGAAACAGAAAAAAAAAAACAAGGTACAATCGTCAAGCCAAAGTGCATGATACAAAATATAGTTGGGATACATAAAATAACACTTAATATGTAAGATTAATGGAATGGTTCAGTTGTACTAGGTTACGATTTGATCTACTTTTAATCTAAATATGTATAAGTATGAACACTTCACTTTTGGCAAAGTTTTGTATATTACATGTGGGTAGTTAGGCCGACAGCTTGTATTGAAATAATCTTGCGACGAAAAGAGAAATATATAAAAATAACAAAATGAGATTACACTTGAGTGAAAATTATATTAAAATGGTGAATTTAAAACGATGGATTGTGTAAAATGGTAAGTGTTAATTTAATCTAACTAACAACAAATGATATAAAATAAAAGAGTTTGGTGGTAATAAGTAAATACAGTTACAAATAACATTAATTATACAATAAAAACTCGAAATGAATACCAAATAATTAATAATTAGAGATTCGATTTATGTATCTCAATAGATTGAATTTTATTGTTGTTCGACCCTTTTTATGATCAACTGCTGGACCGGGTCTCCTCTCATAGTGAAAGGGAATTAGAATTCTATTACATTTGTAAAAGAAACTAACAAACAATTACATTGGATACAGTTTGAAAAGTATTTTCCAACTTCGTGCATTTATTAACCAATATAAAAACGAAAAGGGTATTTTACACCCCAATGTTGGGCATAAGTCTCTAGACTATTATTACTGACATAAATTTCTAAACCGTCAGTAAAAAATCTATAGGTAATTCGATTTTCTAAAACTAATTAGGCCATAATTAAACATGTTGCGCATTTAAAAATTTCGGTGATTTGTTTAAATATTATCAATTCAGAATTAAATGAATTGCTATTTATATATAAATTAATGAATTAAAATTATATTTCTTATTCAAATGATTTCAACATACATTCTATGAACTCAATCACAGGACGATTACCATTCAATGCAATATTAATATGAATAAGTTTTGTAATTTCAATTGGTATTCAATTATCAATGTTTCAATTTATTTGTCAATAAGAATAATTCATTCACTTGGCCAGATCTCATTCCTTTTACATATCCATAAATCAATAACTCATCATTATATTATTTGAGTTATATCTGGTAGTACATTATAACTAACCTACTAACGATATGAAGTAACAGATATTTAATTAAATTGAAGTTATAGGTAATGTTAAGAATAAGTTGAATGGATAAAGAGGTATTGAGTTTCAACTACAATTTTGAACAAATGTAACATGATTTTCGTTTCTATACAAAAAACTGTAAAATATGACACTAAGTCAAAATGACTCAATTTAATATAAGAGTTGGTTATGAAATGAAGTTCATAAAATTAATCAATATTGGATTTTGACTCAAAAATTTTATGTTCACTAATATTGCTGGTAGGTACGACACAAAAAGAAGAATTTAAATTTAAATTGTTATTGCTTACTACACATTATTTTAAAGCTTAATTATACTTGGTGTTAGAAATGCTTTAGCTCTGAAGATTTAATTCATATTTTAGACACAATAGCGCATAAGTAGAACAACAGAATTACCAAGATTTTTTTTTGTATAATCGACTTATAAAATTTTGCTCTTCATAAATAAAGTAGGATTTTTAATACATTACAACTATCTGTAAATGAAATTTAAAATAGATGAATCAAATAAGAACATTAAAAAACTGACATAAAAAATTATATACCTGAAGTTTATATTTCAAAAAAAGAGCAAAATTAATATAAATATTGAAAAGCACACATCCGAATTTCTATTTTGGAATTCTGTTGTGTTAAAAAACAATTTTGTACAGCCTGAAGAGTTTGTGTGACGGTGCATTTAACATGCTGGCACTTTTCGCAAATATGTACCTACATAAAACTAAAGGTTAAGTAGAGTATAATGGCACATTGCTAGTCTGAGAAATATGTTAGTACATAATGCAGTGTACACTGACGATTCTCTTTAAATTAAAATGCTGTTAATATCCGTTGCGAGTTGCTACAACTAATTTAATTAATTAAACATGACAAATTGACGAACTTGTGATACGAACGTAACTTAAATGTTGCGGACAGGAAACAGTCCTATAAAGGTACCGAAACACACAGCTAGTAGATACATCCTAACGACATTATTATCCAAAACTATGCCTCGCATACTCAGTACATACATATATATAAAGAATTCGTGAATTCATAAGGGTATTGGACCAATCATTGCTTGTCGCTATCACATATGTATTTGCCGGAAACGAATCGTCGCTTCACGAGCGACAGGCGGTAGCCGCTGCCGATGAGCTCGAATTCGATCCCGGAGAGCGTCGCGCCCTCGCAGTTGAATTGCGCCGAGATGGTAGTCTTCGCGGACGGGCCCCTCGCCAGTTCGAAGCGCGCCCTCAACGACCCCACTCCCCTGTCCTCGGAATGCTGCGACAGCTCCGTGAAGCGCCACAACGCTTGTTCTATATCCGAGTTCCACGTGTTTTTCGGCATCGCGATGACGTTCTTCACGGCGCCGTTCATCGGCACGCATACCGACACGTTCAAGAGAGGCGACGGCGGACTCATCGCGTGCAGATTGTACTTGTAATCCACCTTCAGATCGGTGTGATCCCGCTCGCACTTCCAATACGACACCAATTGGAATGGGCACGACGCGGCGCCCGCTTTCGGTCTTATCTGGTACTTAAGAATATCCACGTTGAAATATTGTGCAGTGGGATTTTTCTCGGACTGCCGTTTGAGCAGCGACGTCAGTGCGGGCATGTTGAACTCGACGACGGTGGTGTCCCGCGTGGACATCATGGCGTTTATGCTAATGAGCTGCTTGTTTGGCAATACGTTGTCTAGTCTATGGATGTTTTTCAATCTGAAACAAAGCTTCGCCGGATTCGGGTTGTTAGCGAGGACGCCCACTATACCGGTTGGAAAGGACAGCATCATGTCCCCGGACATTTTAACCTGACACTTGCTCTCTTCCGTGCCGCGAAAGTAGGAGTGTATGATTTCGTGGAAGGCTACAGCTAAGGGAATAGTGTCCGCCATGCCTATAGTGAGCGGAGAAGGGCCGCGGGAACCGGAAGACCCGGCGGCGCGGAAGTCGCCCTCCGAACGGCGCGATGGCGGGCGAGGAAGCGAGATAGTCGCTATAGTGGGCGTCGAAGTGCGGAAATTCGATTGGCTCATTTCACCCACTTCCGAGAAGAGATCGCCGACATCTGCCGTCGAGATGGGGGTAGGGCTTTCCAGCAAATGGGACTGATTTGATTGCAGCGGCGCATACGGGTTGGAAACATTGCCATGCGGGGAAGCAGGATTACTGACGGTGGGACTTTGAAAGAAGTTTAGATCGAGTAAATCACTACTAGCTTTACTGGTGTTAGCGTTGGAACCGCGGCGAGCGGTGCCGATTTTGTACAGTGAAATGTTTTCTACCGTTGCTCTGAGCTCATCCACACTAGCCGACATTGGCGCACTACCATTACTAATGGGCTTTATCTCAACATGTATTTTCTGTTCCCTTTCTTCTTCTGAATCCGAGTCTGTTGATGAATAGACACTACCTTTCCCATCTTTGGGTCTAATACAAAAACCTTCGTCATCAACTTCAGGAGAGTTCATTAAATCTTCTTTAGCTGCGACCTCTTCCTCTTTCTCTTCCAAATCTGACTTTTCGCCCGGATTAGAGTTTTCTGAAATTTCATCTTTTTTCTTCTTGGATTTCTTTATCTTTGTCTTTGTTCTTTTGCTTCTCAGAAACCATTTAGATTCTCTTAGTGTAGTGCGACCCATATTGTCATCTTTGTCGGGCACAACAGGAGTGGCCGGTGTTCCACTGGGACTTGATGGTGCGGAGCATGGTGCTGCACCTTCAGTACTGACACTGGGCTCATCTTTGTTTTGGAAATTTGGTGTGAATAGGTTCAAAAGAGAGGTAGTTCTTCTCGATGTTTTGGTTGCAAAAGATAATTCCTTTTTAGCTGGTTTAGCTACTGGTGGGGGTTTGTGGGAGCCATTTGACACCGTTGAAATCTGGTCTGCTTCTGAAATTGAATTATTAGCAGATCCAGGTTTAGGCAATGAGGGTGGGAGTTCTACAAGATGTGCCTTTTCAATAGCAGTATATTTCTCTATAAGAAACTGCTCCAGCAATTTTTCTACCGTTAATTCTAAGCATTGATGTTTGAAATCCCTATGAACCTGGCCCATGAGGTCATGATTATTCTGTATAATATCTGCATATGCATTAACAAATTGTTTCATTTGTTTCAAGTGAGCCTCTTCAACATCTTGAAAATGTTTGCATGTTTGAGTCATTTTCTTCTCAAAATCTTGCTTCACCAAGTTATATTTCTCAGCCAACTGTCTATAGTCTTCGTGAAGCTTTTTTATTTTTACCTCAGCTTTTTCAATATCCTTAGCAGATGCATTATCTTTGCGAAGTTTTTCTAACTCAGCAGACTTGGTAGTGTACACATCTTTAGCCTTCTGTAAGGCATTTTTAGTGTTTTGGATGAGTAGAACTACTTCAAGCGTGTTGGATTCAGAGTCCTTCACAGCTTTATGTTTCTTGTGGAGATCTTCAGCATATCTAGCCACATCTTTGACGAGCTCACTCACTTTTTGAAACATGTGTTGATGTAGATTAGACAACTTCTCGGCGGAGCACTTGAGCACGCCCCAGAACGGCGCGAAAGTGCCTTGCGAGCAGTTGCTGTTAGCTTGTTTTGCTAACTTCGCGAGTAATTTCGAATTCGACTCTTCGATATTGGAACGCTCTCTAAAGTACTCAGAGAGCTCCTTGCTGGCGATCAGTCCGTATTTCATATTTTGATATAGTATGTCATACCCATTGTGCTCGTTGGCGAAGTAATCTACAAAGTTGACACTCATCTTTGCTGTTACAAGGGCGGCGTACAGTTATTCAATACATTATTTGTCACTCACTGACCTGTATTCTAGGATCGAGTTCAGTATCACCATTGTCATCGGCCGGAATTGTGAACGAGGACTCTTCCATCGTAACCTATGGGACTAGGAAGCCACCCAATCGCAAAAAATTACATCACCGACACAATAACTTATAGCGTCACCTTCACTTCACTGAACACTATATATATTTATCTTTCCAAATACACATCACTACTGAGAATTTAATTATTCACCTAACTGTTATTAATACTAAATTAAAATACACGATGTTTTAATTTAGTAAAAATAATCAAATAAAGAAATTTTCATTCAAGATGACGTCCACCTTCTTGACGTCAAATCATAATAATAGACAACTAGACAGGTCTTAGCAGAAGTCCACGAGTGAGAGTTGACTGACTGAAATGAAATATCGAATAACATCTTATTTTCTTGTATCGATTTAATTTAAAATGCTTAGAGGGCCTAATATTGACATATATTATTATTAGATATAGAATTAAAGATGAACAGGCGTTCACACGTCTACACGATCTACTTTAAATTAGATTACCTTTAATGAAGTAAAATTGTACTGAAATACTTCGCTAATCACTTTTTTGAACTTTTACTAATTCCGGTTTGAGGGACTATTCTGTGTATAATTTATGTATTCAATAATGAAAATAATTTGTTTTAAGTTACAACTACGATGTACAATACTTGAAAAAAATCTAGCGAACATAAAATGTCTATTCGATACTAACGAACATCATAAGTAATTTGTGAATAAAACATTATTTATTATCTGTATTGTCTGTGGTATAATCCTACAGAAACGAGTAGGAGCCACAAGTTTTTAAAACATTCGGATCTCTCTATTATACCTAAGAGCTTATACGCTCAAACACGTTGGCACTTATTTACTGTTCGGGTAATTTAGTAAATCAACATTATGATGCTTTTTCAATTTGTCGAATTTGACGTAAAACAACTTCAAGTCGCTCGGGATCGTTCCAGTTTCGTTGTTTCACTGTGGACAGATTCTGTTTCGCGAGCAATTTCTTTCTATGAGTGACACAAGCATCAGTTGCCCCGTCGGACCCGAGCAATCGGTACAGATTATCGCATCCCGAGTTTGTTTCTGAGAGGGTGTACACAGTTAATCTGTATGCAACTATTACGCGTTGCCTCGACTATGTCTTATCAAGGATCACCATATTCGGGCCCGGGAGATGAATACGACTTCGAGGACGATGGGTACGACGATTTGGACGAGTATAGGGATCCGGAGGACATGCTGCCGCCGGCTCCAGCGGAGGATAGTGATGAAGGTAAGGTTTGTTTACGATCGCCTCGTCTATCCTATTTTGGCGTCGTATCACTGTCATTCGGCACCACAACCTGTTATCCCGTTTGATTCGTTGGCGTAAAGCTTGTAAACAGACATTACGTAACAATAACAAACTAAGGATAGCGTATTTTATTTGCAATTAGATTCCCGCCTTTTGTTGGATACCACTCAGATGACGTAATGCGATCACCGAACTACCACTTTCTCCTTATATATTTTTTTTAAATCCTGAAAATGTACAAGACAACAATAATCCTAATTTTTTTTTTATTCTCACACATATTTATTTTTTGTCTCTGATTTAACAAAGTTCAATATATAATTTAAAAAAATCACAGTTAATTCGTAGTGTCTGAAAAAACTAGAAAACAGAATATATGTATTTAATACAAATGCTCATTATAATTACAAATATACCTTGATAATTGTAGCGCCCATCAGTTTCCACAATTGACAAAAATAATTCTAATGAAAAATAAAGAATAAATTAAAAATCATAAATCCACTTCAAGAACTGCTAAAGTAATAAATTAAAAACTAAATGATATATTAAAAAGTTATACACAGAAATAAAATTGTTATTAAGTCTTGTGATTATAAAATCCATAATTTGCTACATTTATATGGGCAGAAATATGTGCATTGTGAAGCTTCTATATATAATATGAAAGTAGTAATAGGTAATATCTTGAAATCATTTCACATATTTATCTAATTAGAAATTGGGCAATTATTTCTATGGAAATGGACATGACTACAATTCACTAGAATTAGTTATGATTGTTTATAAATATCAACTTTTATAAATATTCTAAACATCACACAGAAAATGTAATTGTGACCATTACACAAATATTTATCTATTGTGAGAATCAAACCCTGAACTTATGCCCAGCAATCAGATCCACTAATCAGTGAAATCATTTCTCAGATGAATATGTGTACATAAAATACTTTAAACACCAGTTATGAGTCAATTAAGGTAACTAACTTACTGATAATCTGTAAAAAAAAATTAAATGTAACAGAATTATTAGTACAATCCATATTATAGTGCAATATTAATCCTATCTGCTTTCTGCCTACCCCGTTAGGGATCTGGCGTGACGATATGTATGTATGTATTAATCCTATCTGTAATTTTTGTACATTACATATACTTGACTAATTGGAAAATCTGTGATGAAAAAATAAGGATAACTTTTTAATAGAAATCCTTATTAGATAAGTCATAAGAGAATAAAAACTTGTATTAGAATTATTTAGTGACATCATGGCTTTATTATCACCGATTATTCAGTTTTAAATTCCATTTTCCTGATGATTTATCCTAATTTACTCTATTTAGTCTGTATGCATCTATTGTGTATACCGTGTTGTGATTTATCGAGATGAAATACTTAATTAATTTATGTTTGTTCATTTTCTAGATACAGAGGAAGCGAGCGAGACTGAAATGCCTAACAATGATGAGCCGGTCGAAATGAAGGAACAGTAAGAACATTTTCTATTACAGAATTGTTAATTTGAATACACTGCATGCCGGGATAAAACATATATATTTTCAATGTACTGTTTTATCTAATCTTGTTGTAGAGCATAATCTAGTAAGTATGTGATCCTATTCCAGTTTCATTGGTTCTGTATTAAAAGATTCTTTTTTGTAGCTTAACACATACATAAATAAAACTGATCTAGTTCGAGTCGGACTCAAGAAAATCATGTTTATTTTATGGCAGCCCCCATTTATTCGATAATATTCTCGCGCGAGTTCGACTCGCACTTGGCCGGGTTTCTTAGTAATCTCACTGGCCTGCGTCGCCTTATTGTTAGTTAACTATGACTTCAATTTCCCTTCAACACAATTATGCGGCAAGCCTTAGTATTCGTTGTATCTGTATTAACTGTGTGGTTCCCAAAGTGTGAATTCTGTTTACTTACAAATCTGATTTGTTTGTGATTTGTATCATTTTTCTATCTTGTAGGATGTACCAAGACAAGCTATTGAGTCTAAAGAAGCAACTCCAACAGCTGGAGGATGGTGTTCTGCCGGAATTCCAGAGGAGGGTCAAGAGGCTCGAGCATCAGCTGCACGAGCGACTGAGAATTAACAGAATATACAAGTTGGTTTTTGAACTTATACTTGTTTAGGCGCGTTTTGAAGAATGATGAGAGTGAAATTTTAAGATGCTCGCGCATCACTGTAACACAGAAGTCACAGGTGCAAGATATATACGGGTATAAAATATATAGCCTATGTCACTCACTGAAAAAATGACTAAAATCGATCCAATAATTTTGATTTATTCATTACTGCCCGTGGCCCGCACGCGTTCAATTTGGAGTAAAACAATTCTCCTTTCCCTATACCATGATTATTTTACATATAAACCTTCCTCTTCAATCGCTCTATCTATTAAAGAAAACCGCATCAAAATCCGTTGCCTAGTTTTAAAGATTTAAGCATACATAGGGATATAGGGACAGAGAAAGCGACTTTGTTTTATACTGTGCAGTGACTAGAGAGGGACAGCCGTAGGCATGTCGACCGCGAGTGTCCAAGAAATAATAAGACAGGGGAGATGACAGACCTAAACTTATCTTTTGTTAATGACTCTTTTGAATCATTAATTTTTCTGTATAACAGAGATCACATGCACGACGTGGTTGAGCGAGAGTATGTAGCGGAGAAGAAGGCGGCTGCCAAAGAATTTGAGGAGAAGAAGATAGAGCTTAGGGAGAATCTCTTGAACGATTTCGAAGATAAGCGGAAGATGATAGAGAACGAAAGGCACAGCATGGAGCTTAACGGGGATTCTACGGAGGTGAGTTACTTTTACATTCACAAATATGGCTACAACCCTTTTCTGCGTCCTAGTCTTGAACATGGTTCTCTCCTGTCATTGCGGGAGGCTTGGAGTACGCTCCACCATGCTGCTCCAGTGTGGAATTTTTCAAACCGCTTTTAAGGCCACCAATGACTTATATTTATGTTTGTCAAGACTTTAAAGCAGGATGTTAATACATGATCATTTGTACAATACAATCAAATATTGGTATTATTTCACGTGCGGCGCGATTTTTGTGAGCGCTATTTGAGAGATATTTGGCACTCGCCGCTTTCTGCCTACACCGTTAGGGACTTGACGTGACGATATGTATACATGTATGTATGTGGAAAAAATATCCGTATCAAACGCTTGCAGGTGAAACCGATGATGAAGAGGATCCTGCGGCGGCGCGCCAACGAGCCGGCGCCGGCGCCCGAGAAGCGGCGGAAGCCTCTCACGACGACGCTCACGTTCTTGCTGGACGAGCGCGAGATCGAGGCGGACCTGCGCGCCATCGCGCGCCACTCGCCGCCGCCGCCGCCGCCGCCGCGCCACCACGCGCCCGCGCACAACGCCGCGCCGCCCAGGAAACATCTCAACTCCAACAGCTGTACGTGCCCCAATCTTGTCACGGTGTATGTATGTGTGTCTGTGTGCGTGGGCGAGAACGCGTGTGTGTGTCTGTGTGCGTGGGCGTGGTAACAATCCTATCCAGCTGATGACTACCGATCGTGGATGCTATTATTTTCACTGCTGTGCATTGTAACATGTTAAAGTATTTAACAATTCGCCGGTAAAGAGCATGATGGTGTATGAGAATCTTGTAGATGTAGGAAATTGAATTATCCACCACCGCACGTTTATGCTGCTCACGCCATCTAGTTCAGCTATCGGAACTAACATCTACGGCTAAGATAGATCAAGAAAACATCTTGGTACTCAAGAATTTGTTCAAAATATGTAACAGGAAATGAATAACAGCAAATTTAATATACCCTTCGTAACAAAAGGTTTTTGCTAGAGTTGCATTCAGCGCCCGCACACATTGTATGCGCATTCTCATGTCTCTTAGTATTTTGGGGATATATGTTATTATTATATTGTCTGTTTTAAGAACAGAAATTATTAGAATAGAGAAAATAAAACAATGTATTCGTAAATATTGAATTATGATTTTGTTACTTCATGAAAAAAATGTGTGCATGTGAAAAAGATGTGTTGTTAGTTAGTTAACGCTCGTTCTGTACTAATTAGGCCTTATTCCCTTTCACATAGGCGATTCTCCGGTACGGGAGAACAGAAGCGCCGGCGGCGGCGGCGGGGGCTGCGGCGGCGCGGGCGGAGGCGGGGGGGCGGTGACGGCGGGCGCGGGTGGCGCGGTGGCGGCGGGTGCGGGGGGCGCGGAGGCGACGGACACGCGCGTGGAGGACGGCAAGCTGCTGTACGAGCGGCGCTGGTTCCACCGCGGGCAGAGCGTGTACGTGGAGGGGCGCGATCTGCCGCGCTTCCCAGCGCACATACACGCCATTACGGACGAAGCGGTCGTTATATTTATTATTACCTTTAAGGTGATGTGCGAGGATGCGTAGTAAGCAATGTGTTTGTTGAGAACCGATAGGAGAGACACCTCGCTCCGCTAAGCGAGGCTAGGTAAATGAAGGGATCCTATTGGTCCTTAGCAAACTCATTCCTCGCTCATCCCTGGTGGAAACGCACCCTAAACATATTGTCTACCAGCTGCCCCGGCGAACTTCGTACCGCCTAACAGTTGCGATCTTCAAAGTAAATTATAGCCTATATGTTGTCGAGGATTAATAGGTATATAACAAAACAAGTTTCATCAAAAACCGTCCGGTAGATTTTTGGTGAATCCGGACCGGATAATAGACAGACAGAAATTTCAAAATGAATTTTTTTGGCTTATGTTATTCGTATGAAGACCTCTAGGGGTATTCTTTTTAGGTTTTATTCAATGTACAGAATTGAACTCTTCTACAGTTTTATTAATATGTCAAAAAGCAAATGCATCCCAAATGCAATTGTAACACTTGTAATGACATAGATTACTTAGATTTATTGTTGCCATCCCCTCTTTGTCGATGTACAGATATGGCTATGGAGTGTCTTAGACTTTAGTGTATTGTATTTTAATCAGTTAAGTTAAGTTAAGTTAGTAATATACCTACATACATACATACCGTCATATCCCTAACGGGTTAGGCGGACAGTAATACGAATATAATTTAAATTTAGTAATATAAACAATTGAATTTCAGATATGGGTGAAGAAGACGAATATGGAGCGCTTCAGGATATACGTGTCGCAGCTGGCGCGAGGGAAAGTGACTCTAAAGAGACGCTCCTCGTAACCTCCGTGAACAGTGACGTGTGTGTGTGTCCGTGTGTTCAGTGTACAGTGGTAGTACATGCTAGATTGTGTGGGTATGTTTGATCATCGATGTGTTGCCTGTTAAAGTGCCAAGCGTTATGGACTCTCACGAGTTGCCAGTCATGAAATTGTGTAAATACTGTACGAGTTGGTGTTGTCAGTTTTTATTTTCTTTTTTAGTAACTTCGTTGACAGCTCTAAAGATTAATTGTTTGATGATGCATTTAATTTGGTATCAATATTTGATCTCTCGTTATAAATGGTGTTTATGTACTCCAAATTTAAACTGTCGAATTTTAATGTTCACGCCCGTAGGCATTCTGTAAAAATGTCCATGAATATTGGTTACCTTTACAATACAAATACAGATTATAGCAATAATGCAATTTCGCAATAAATGATGAATTTACGTTGTCTCATATGAAATTATGTTTGTTATTTCAACGTTATTAAATATTGTAACAAATAGTCGTATCGTGGTTGCACGGCGAATGAATTGTGAGTCGTGACGTCACCACTCACACATCAATCGTTGGTTTTTTTCAACAATTAAAATGTCCCAACCACATGTATGTGATTAACGTTAGGGAAAGCAATGAGATTTTTTGCATTTTTTTTTAGTTTCATAATAATCGTCAGCCAGTTGGTAAAGATTTGTAATACGTTGTATGAGATAAAAAAATTATGAGCAACAATAATTAGATTTTGATAATAGACGCAAAATCACGCACACAAACGCATACTAGTGTCTAAGGAACTAAATGCTTTTTTTGTTCCATCGACCGATTTAGATGAGATTGATTGAAAAAGAATTGTTGACTCATGAATTCGTTTCTCGGTACACACAGATTTCTTCGATCTATATTACCCGATTTTTTTTTCTTTAGCAAAATGGGTCAAATTGGCACGTTTGAGAAGTGGCAAAGCGTTGTGTTGGATGTAATTAATGATCATTTGTGTGTATGTAACGATCTCGAGGCTCGCGCGTGCCTTCAGCGCAGTGTACAAATGTGTCGTAGGAAATAGAAATATACATTTTTTATTATATTGCATTTCAATGTCATCAGATAATATGTCTATGGACTGGAACAGACGAATCCTACGCTCTCTTGTTTGTGGTCAATTGCAACCGGTCTTGAAATAACCTTAATTCTGAGCTGAAAAGTTACAACTCTGGTCTAGTCTGGAATGGCTGACCGTTGACAACAATTTTATACAACAAAATGTGTGTTTCAATAAGCATTTGAGCCTGTTGCTATTCAGAGAACTTAAATACTGGATGCGTCAAAGTATCTATAGTCATATTGGGCTCTTATATCTACAATGCAGACACCATTTAAATAGACCAGCGGTTCTCAAACTTTACAATTAATTACTCAATTACATTATGATTTTTTTTCATGTATTTTCCCGCTTGACGTTTGCGCGTGCGACTCGTCCGTTCCAACGGACAACTATGTACAGTCGATTTGTAAATATTATCATATATTGTACAGATGTATGTAATGCGTTGTTATGTAATGTAAAGATTAAATGTCGTGGACTGGTTTTTGGGGCTGTCGCTCTTCATTTTAATTTGAGATACTCTTTTGTTTATTATATTTGTGATTTTATTTGTATTATGTGTAAATGTGTTGTGAAAAAAACAAGAGATGTAAATATTTTACGTTTTTACCGATGTAGATTGTATTTGAGAACAAGATCTTTTAATTATATGTATTATAAGAGCATGTGTGTGTTTTTTTCTTTATTCATTTCAGTAGTCTGCGGTGTCGATAGCTTATGAGATCAAGGACTATTGAACAACTTAAGTTATATTGATAATAATTATTGTTACGATAGTCAGTCCATAAAGCAAGTGGTACTGGTCGATAGCAAATATGAGGCCATTTTGAAACCTAAAAAAAATTAATTCAAGGAGACGCTCATTTTATACTATGACTGCGAAGACACTCAACTTCTGATAAGTACTATTTGCTTCTAAATAATTTATTTTTATTGCTTTCTATTACAGTTAAAGTTTGAATATTCATAACGCGTAGGGCGCAGTAACAATACACTTCCTATCATCAATCTTTCTTATCTCGGTGTATCTAACATTACCTGGGTTTCCGCCTATTAAAGATGCCATGTGCATTTCTTGGCTGTGCTGTTGGCTTGGCTGTGTTTATAAACTGGGTGACCACGCAAAATACTAGTCATATCCCATATTGCCTTTAAGTTCGGACTGTAAAATGTAGAAAATTTGAAGAGCGCGATTTAGAGCATTTGTCTCCAGCATATAATTTTATTCTTTGATTTAGAGCGTTTCTAGCGCCATCTCGTTTTCAACGGCGAAAACTCTTGCACTAATTTTGAACTAACGAATGTCAGTTAAATACGTATTAATTGAAACATTATTTTTATTGCCAATAGATGTCGTTAGTTAGTACGTGTCAAAATGTGTATTGATATAACAAGAACAGTCGAATCGCTGGTCACCAGGCGATATAAGTAGCGGCGGGAACTCGAAACCCAAAACCACATTCCATAAGCAACGCTATCAACGTTCTTGTTACAGTTTCTCATTGACATTTACCTAGTAATGAGGTCCAACATGTTTATAATCTGGCGCCGGTGCTTTTGGTTACCTAGGCAAAAAATCGTTACAGGTTCCACCGCACTCGCACCACTTAATATAATTATGCGGTGGTAGTGAAACTATGAAAAAAAATAATTCCAATCGTATGTATATACTTGTCGTAATAAGTTTTATGAATGCTTGCGTTTTTGGAATTACATAGGTATGTTTCGACTCGTACGGTTAATCAGAGGTTGGACGTAAACAATATTTTTATGGACTTATAATGTCAACCCATTACTCTGTGAACATATGTAGGCAGATCGAAGCAAAGCGTATAGTATTTTATGTTACTAGGGCAATGTTTAATTTACGTCATTCCTTTTGATTTTTGTTCGCTACATACCTATTCAGATTCTCAATGCCAGATTCCCAATACCCAAACAAAAGCATCTAGACTCCTAGATTCAGGAAAGAAATTGAAACGCATCTTCAAATTCAATCTGCTATGCCGCACTTGGCACTTGAATATGCTTTAAATGTGGAGCCGTGTGTCCAGTAATGGAATAATATAAGGGACAGAAAATAAAATTTCTTTCAAAAGGCAGTTCGGCGTGATATCTAACCATTGCACTATACGCATTAACAAATTGTACCTATACAAAGCGTATAGAATGTTAAATAAGCTCGCTTTTCAGCGTAGACACCTTAATAATTCATATGAAAATTTAAACACCTTTTGCGAGAGACTAAGTAACTCATTTAGAATCGACGTTAATTTCACTCGTTGCTTTTTGAATTTGTGCAAGAGATTCTAGAATATTTGTCACACTCCAAGCGCAGGGAACCGTAATAAACATGTATGTAACGAGCCAACCTTACGATCAGTGTCACTCTTGATTGATTTTTATCGGCAACAATGGTGAGTTGGGGAGCTTTTCGATATAACGTCCGTAAATAGGAATGCGGATAACGATACTTGTTTAATAAGGTGTGAATGGCTCAATTTGTTGGTGCTCGCGAGAAATCCATTAAATTACCATTGACGCGGAATATGATGTTAAGAAAGTAGGTTTACTGAAGACTGCGACCCAAACCTGGGAATACTGATTACATTTTAACTGCGCTTCAGACGGTTTCCGAGTGGATTAAGGATTTGTATGAGACAGATGCAGGAATAGGTAATACCAAATTATGTATATACCTATCTCCTTATTAATCTACTCGTGTGTATGATAGCTTATTGTCTTGTGATTTTGTGGGAGGTTGCGGGTTGAGAGGTTGCGTCTAGATGTAAAATGATCAAATGTAATGTATTTAGAATTTTGTATTATAAGGTTTAATGACTGGCTGATTAGTAAAGTACAGGCTCTGTTGACTGTAGGTCTTGGCTATGGACATTTCATGATATTATTTGATCATTGAAATGTTTGGTGAGTAATAATAAACGTTGTTTCAGTGTTCAAATACAAAAATAAATAGGAGGTAGGTGTGATCAATTTGAATAAAGACCGACATTATAAAAATCTATTTATAAATCGATTTGATAGAGACACAAAAAAGTCAATCAGTGTAGGTTGTTGATTGAAAATAAACATCTATCAATGCTTCTGTTATTGGCATTTATATTGGAGTCCACGCGGATTGTTAATTTTATTACCTAAGATGATAAAATATGCTAATAATGCTAGGTTTACCAGAATTTAGTGCATGCCAATAATATAAAGGTACTAAGTAATTCCTTGTGTGGCAACTGATAAGTATTTTTTTTGTGTTATTAATGCAATGTGAAAAACAATTGCCAATGCGCAACGATAGGAATTCCGTTAGAAATGGAACGCTATATTTGTTGCTAAATATTGTTGCTGCGGTTTCCATGGTTACCGTGCGGCTCCTGCTTGGTGGAAATAGTCGTCTTGTCGCTAAGTGAATAGGATTCTTTACACCGATTGTCTTATTAATCATTAGAGTCATCGATCTTCCCTTCTGGATTCAATCTGCCCTAACGCCGCAACAACTCGTGACCTTTCCCTTTCGAATGTATCAATTTAAGTCTTCATCGGGTGAGATTACGGTCGCACGCTAGGTTAAAAAAAACTAAAAATTCTGCTCCAACCTGATAGCTGGTCTATCGAAGATTGGACCAGCTTATTCCAATACTCTACTAATAGTGACCCGTACTAAGCAATACTTACTAAGGTCGTGTAAATCATGTGCAAACGAAGCATAACTCGACCATAAACCATGATAATTTTATTTTTCGTAACATCATAATCAATGGGCGTAATTTATCCTCAATAAAGTGCTCATTAGTAGGATTTATAAACTGTAGCGGGTTGTAAACAAATAAACTGTGCAAGTGTGATAAACGTGAGGAATCAAAATATTTTACATTCGTCTCGATACACACATAAGTGGTCGTTATAAGCAGTTTTGCGGACTATTACTGATGTAAGTTACAAGACAACGCGATTTTACCATAGAGTGAGAATTGAACTGTATTTAATCAATTTTGTATCATCTGTTGTAGATGGCTTTTAATTTTTAAGGTGATATTGAGTGACGGATCAGTCCTGTTGGGAGTCGGTTGTAGATGTCCATGGGCGGCAGCGGCTACTTGTGACCGCTGCATGCTCATTTGCTACTCTCTTCAAATAAAAATAAAAAAGGTGATTTCTTTGGTCGCTTGCGCCCCGTAGCTAGTAATAAGACTGGATAACGTTACCGGCAGGTGTCAATACCGATGGAGGCTCCGATTCACTTGCTGGCTAGTTTTTGATAAAACCTTGCATTTTGAATTCGACCGTTACAGCCGGTCTCACGTTATAATAATCCTGGTGTGAGAATTCAAGTTCAGAATGATCAAGTTTATGAAATTTTAACTGCATTCGACCTTTTTGTTTACCACAACGTTCTGTGAATATCATATTTGTGTATTGAATATTCTGTGAATATAAATTCATTTCTGGTTGTTTAATAGTGAACGCCTCTCTTCATTAGACAGTACAGTATCGTGGTAGAGTGTATATTACATCTAAACCGCACCATATATTTCGCAGATCTATGAACTAGTAGATAATTTCTCCAACGTCACATACCATAGATAATGTATTATTTAAATTTATTTGCCTGTAATTCCTCTTGTTTATCGTACAAAATTATGGGCTTTCCGACGTTACTCACTATTAGGGAGACCAGGTTTCAAGGTCGGGTTAATATTGACTCAATTTCACGATTAAAATAACGATTTTGCCACCTGATCTTTAAGTCAACGAATATGACTACTTATTCTGCGTGATGTATAATGTCTTATGTGAGCTTAACGATGGCGAATACCGTATCTTAATCAGTAGCAATAATTTACAGCAAATATGCGCTTAATTAGATAGGATGATTATATCTGAAAGACCAAGAAAGGCCAGCGCCATATATCGGTTCGCGGGAGCCATTAAACATTCACATTTGACGTAACGCGGTGCTATAATAACTTAATTCGGTCCCCGGTCCCGTGAGATATGATAATAAATGCAGCGAGATATACAATTACTTTCTTATTTGGTGTTTGGTCGTCTTAAGCGGGTATGGATGTCTCGTTAAAATATTTGCGGTTGGTACGACTGATTACAATTGACATAGCTTTTTTTCCGACCCTTTCATTGTTCCACAGCTGGACTCAAGTTTCAGGGTGAGGGGTTTTAGGCCTTACCACGTTGGTCAAGTGCGGATTGACAACTTCGCACACTTCAAACATTTTATACATTAATATAATATCTCTGAGATGTGGTTTTTTCATGATGTTTTCCTTCGCCGTTAGCGAGTGATATTTCAATTTTTGATAATAAAACGCACGTAACAAATCGGCCGATTGAACCCAGACCCCCTGGAGTGAGTCTGAATTTCAAACCGCTAGGCTACCATTTCTTATTTATATAGTAAGCAATTTATTTATTTATTTATTTATTTACCCTTTATTGTTACATACAAAAGGCGGACTTAATGCCTAGTGGCATTCTCTGCCA
>DWGJ01001192.1:0-21607 GCA_018246895.1 Aspitha aspitha aspitha
ACACAAATGTTTGTCCTGGGTGGGAATCGAACCCACGACCTCCGGTTTTGCAGTCAGGGTCTTTAACTACTCGACCACGACGCCAGTCAAATAAAGTTCAACCGTAAAAAACTTCACTCATAAGCTTATATAATAAGGCATATAATAGGCATATACTCGTAGTAAGTGATATGCCTTAAACACACTAAATTAATAAATGAAAACTATAATAATAATTAAAAAAGAACTTGTTGACAAACGAAATAAAACTATGTAAAAGAATATACCATCACGCCAGGTCCCTAACGAAGTAGGCAGAAAGCATCGAGTGTCAAATATATGTATTTATACATATTATGTATATACATACACAATAGTTTTGTTCCTTTCTGAACATTCTGATAAATAAAGCATTTGTTACAACTAATTTGCTTCTTCATTGACATTAGTAATATGATATTCACTGGTCATTTCATAGCACCATTGTTTGTATATTAGACAAACATAGATTGTATATATCCAATCTATATTTAAACGGCTTCGCACCATGCAACTTTAGAGAGTGCTGAAAAAACCTTTGGGAACTCGTTTGTAATGAGGCTTAAGGTGTACTTTATCATCTCATTAGACGTCTATTCCACCGGAGATACAACGCCCCAAATTGCTAGAATGTTCGATCTCATCCATACATCCTGCCTTCTTCAAGTCATCGGTATAAATTACTAGTGTGTTCCGAAGATGTCAATCATGCAACGCTTTTCTCGATTTGGCTAAGAATCTGTAATTTAAGATTTATTAAGGGAAAGAAAAATAGCAATCACAGAACTAGTATTATTCTAGAAGAACAATCTGGAAGGTGACCAGGGTATACAATAAACGTACCCAATAGTATCAGGCAAACAGCGGTTTTATAAACGCACCCAATGACATATTATACCGTAGCGAACGAGCAGTTCTGGTAGTGAGCGGTCACTTAAGCTCATTGACACCGATCCACTACAAAAGGAACTGGAGTCAAAATGATTTTGAAAAGTTTTTAGTTTCGAACGCATCCGCGATTTGTAGTCGAGAAGGATTTTCCTAAATTTATTTTATCGAAGACAGTTTGAAGTTCGTTAACTAATATAGAAGAGTCTCCCAAGAAAATACAAAATCAAAATACAGACGGTAATTGTAGTGATAATTCCTTAAAACTATATTCAATGTCCAATGAATGAATACATTTTTGGATAAACATAATCACTTTCATTCATTGTGTAGGTATGGTCGTTAGAAACGAGTGTAGACTAATATAAGATTACGAGTGTGGGCAGGTACTACGGCTAGAGGCGATTAATTTTATTACCTCGGCCGCCCGATTTATAAAAAAAATCACGATTCACTTTTGGCGCGCGAACTTTATTGTGCTTTATTGCATGTGTTGTTATGGGAATCGAATTTCGCACACCAAAAGGAAGGTATCAAATACGACACTTTCATCTCGTTCGCCATATTTTTTTATCTGTATCAAAACACTTGATCAATACTGGGTACAACACCCGGCGAAGGATCAACGCACTCGATTGACACCTAGACACAAACCTATGTTAGTACAGCGCCATCTATCATCCAATAGCGGAACTAAAGGTCAAATAAAAGGTCAACGAACTGTACGCTTAAGTGATTACTACACGTAATTGTCTATTTTTGGAGGTAACTGTACGGACATAACAATAATTTAATTGAAACCTACGTTTGCTTTCAAGCCGTGTTCATTTTTATTTTTATATCGCAATATTTCAGAACGCTGAGTAACTTCGAGATGGTTATTGTATATTGATCCTTTCAAAGATATTTTTGTCATAACGCACATAAGAAAAGTAAATAATAGAGCTACATATTTGCAATGGTAGGCATGACTCAACGTAATTCGTTTCGTTATCATCAACATTTTTGGATGTATGCAATATCACAATTATTAAAACTGAGCGTTTAAACAATGAGCGATGGAACCATTTGACAAAATCATCACGATTGCTCGTTTCATATACGAATGCAACGAACACTTATTCAGGAATATTACGAATCCTAATACTAGGCATTTTTTAATAGTTCTGTATTTCGAATTATCAGACCACATTTGTAGTGTAGCTGTGCTCGGTTTTCCGTTAGCGGCATATGATACCTAGGATAGAACAGGATAGGATGATGATCTGATAAATAACTGTTCCTAAAGACGTTGAAATGCATATACCATCCTAGCTTAATTGTAAAATAATTAAGGAGCATATATTTTGTATTACATGTTATGTTTATGAAATTAACTGAATGTTATCCTGATTTACTGCTTCGTGTCCCAATTAAAATATATGGAAATTGACGTATTTCGTAGAAATAACAATGGCAATATTTTGAGATGTAAATAAGGAAACTATAATGGCTTCTTTTATATATTATGTACATTAATGTTTTTTATGTAATCAAGAACTTTATATAAAACAGACGAATATTGACTACCGTTGCAATAAATTATAAGAAGGCTGCAAGAAAAAATTTATTTTAATATTATCATTTTGTTAGCGCCATCTGTTTTCAAGTAGCGAGTACTAAAGTTCATTCTATTGCCAAACTCAGTTGAACGACCCTTCGCGTCTGTTCTTATCTTTCATTATGAAGTTATGACGCATAATGTTTTTCTTTTTTTGTATCGGAAAACGCGTTATAGGTGTAATCGTTTTCTTTGTAGTGTATTATGTTGGGGCAATGTTTGTTTGCACGTGAGCAAAGAATGCATGTGAGTAATATGAGTGATTTATTTATATGGAAATTATTTACACGAGATTCGCTCACACGAAAATTGATATCATAACGCATAGGTTGTGTTACTTTCAATGTTTTGGGCAACTTTCGTTTTTAGAAAAGAGTAAGTAAGTAAACATTTATAAGTTATAGGATTTTATAGATAGAGGAGAGGCTCTTTCAAATTTTTGACTTTGCGGCATAATTTTTTTGTTTTTTTATTATTTTGTCAGTCACAAAAACCTATTTGTCATCCGTTTTCATAAACCCCGTGTTGCTTTAATGAATTTGAATGAGAACTCGCTGTTAAATATTAATATCGCCAATGATTAATTGAAGGCGGCTACGTTTTTTGTTGCGCCATTCAATTGTTATTGATTGATTGTTGTTCGCTGGTTGATATGTACAGGGTGGTTTCAAATTAAACTCAATATTTTCAGAACAATCTATCAGAAATTGACCTCCCAGCGATGCCTTTGAATATTTGCAAGGGCGGGCGGCGGTGGGGTGACTAGGGTGTAATTTATAGGTTACGATTATGACAAAATTATTTCTATCTCTTAATTTAATGAACATTAATTCAATTCCGAGTCTACTACTTATTGTACACTATAATATGACAAAAATGCTACTTACTAACTCAACACAATCGAAAACTTTTGAAATAAAGCGACAGGCGTGCAGCATACGGATTTTTGCTATAATAACCCCAACCTACACTTGTTATATACACGAGAAGTACCAACAATGTCCACCCAATCACATCTATAATACACCAACCTGTATATACCTATAATTGCAGTCACACGAAGCAGTAACTCGAACTAAGCATAAATTACGAGACGAATATCGCTACTAACTAATTATAGTGAAAAAAATATTTAGCTAATTATTTTTCTATTTTGAAACTGTTGAAGGTCTTGTGAAGCTGCAATGTTTGGGTAAGACCTAGGTTCGAAGCTCGTATCGGCCACAGTACACTCATAAGTTCTAAATAAATCGTCAGAACATTCCAATTAATCTCTAACTATTAATCTATGGTCGATAGAATAAATAGATAGATAGATAGATAGATAGATAGATAATCCTCATAAATACTGACGTTTTAGTAATAGAAAGATCATTAAATACTATTAGTAATAAATCTCAATTAACTATAGAAGACCACGATTAAGTGCTAGAACATTCGAAAAGTATTTATCCGAATTTCAACTAAATAATGAACAATGAACGTAAAAGATGCGTAATGCAGGTATTGAGTCTTCACAATGACGGCGCATGCCTACTAGCGCCATCTATCCGACACACGTGTAAACGGAACAGCATAAAAACTTCATTATAAATCAAGAAGTGTTAATAAGCAATTACATGAGAGGAAAAACAATACGCTAGGTCGTTGTACGATTAGCGAGCTATGCAGGTAAGGTGGCTGTTACACTGCCCACGATAAGAGGGCGATAATGAGGAGAATGTAATTCTATTGACGGAGTGATGAAGCGGTAAAATACTTCGATTTTAATAAGACCGTCACAGTGACTGACTTTGATCGAAATGTTTATCACTATAATAAGATGATAGGTAATTAAATTATAATGAAATCAATATCATTCTTACGCCTTGTTTAATTGCAGTTATAGTTATAATAACTCCATCATATTTACATTAATATTTCGCAGTCAGAGAGTTTTAATTATTATGGTTTTTAAATAAGATCGAAACAGCAATATTGAATTTCTTAGCAGGAAGTAAAATATCGTTTATGAGATCGTTGAATTGCCTCTCGCTATACAGTATATCTCTAGCAATAGAAAACGAGCCTGATAAGTCAATAAAAAATGACATAATGCGTCAGACAGGTCGCCGGCACAGTACTGAAAGCGGTACATTGCCATCTAGCGGGAAAAGGAAAAAACTAAGAATGCAGATGTCTAATAATTATACAACTTAGTACATAACGGTGGATTAAAACATAGTGCTAAAACACTCGTACAAGAAAATTGTAAGAGAGAAATATTACGCTTCAAAATTTTTAGGAATTAAGAACCTTTTAAGATTTTTTTAGTTCGTCTACTGCACGATAGATGGCAGACAAAGTGCTTAGCGCCGTAATGTTTTACGCTCAAAATAAACCCGATTTAAAATCTAAACTACATACGCGTGTCGTCCAATCTTAACAAGTTAAAATTATCACAAAACGTAATGTAACGCGGCGTAAAACGTAACGCTGTTTTAATTTCTATTTTATCCCAATAAAAAATAATTGCGAAATAGACGCTACAATTACGTTTACAACTGGTATTGCAGTACTGTATATTCTGTGGCACATGGAGTGCAGATAAATCGTTACAGTAACACCGCTGCGCCTGTTAGATATAGTTTAAAACCCTATCTTATTACATTTCAAACGTTACATTACATTACTATCAATCGATAGTCATAGCTCATAATTATGAGCTCAGAATAATGTAATAACATTATTTTCTCTACGTAAAATCGCCTCTTGTATTAAATAGTAGGTACATTTAAATATTAAGCGTTTTCGAATGCCTTCTACATACGATAGACGCAAAGAAATCCATGCTCGCTTATACCCCAACAAGATCCAAGGACAGACCTTGGACAAAAGGACCCTTCATACTCAATTAAGGTATTACGTAACGCTGTGTACCTTAAAAAGGACGACCCTCACACCGCTATGTAATTTCGATAAGCATTTACAAAAAAACAAAATTAATTTTCACATGTTTAGGTACAGGTTTGCAGGTGAAGTTAAAATCTATTACAAGGAGATTCCCCAACTTAACAAAAATAAACAAAAGGCATAAACGACTAAATTTATCGAACAGAAACATAGAAAATAAGAGATGTTGGGAAGCAACAAACTGGTGGGCAAGTACTTGAAAAGAATACAAAAGATCATTCAATTCGTTACAAATAATTAAGAATAACTCGAATAAAAACAGATTTAGTGATCGTCCATTTTCAAGTATAAAGAGGTAACTAATCGTGTCCTACACGACTGAAGTTTAAGCCGTCATCACCTTCAGTTATACTTATAAACGCCTATTCCACATAAGGGTAGACAGCAACTAACGATTCCCAACGGCTCTACACTCCTGATAAACATGATTAAAAATATTCGACACATTTGCATATAGAGTTATATCATTTCAAAATATACATTAAATGCCTGATTTATGATAACCGGACAGCTGATAAACAATATTATATACATTCATAGGCACATTTTTAACCAGACAGAACAAGCAAATACGCACACAAATGATTGTCTTTGAAAGCAATGGAACTATCCAATGGTATAGGCCATTCTAACACGTATGCCAGCGAAATGAACGTTAAACGTAACCGTTTGTTAAAGTTGCTTACACACGAATACCAGCGTGCGGGCAGCCTACAAACTTTACGGTCTCGTCGTGTTCGAGTTACGCAACCGCACGTATCTAGAAATGTCTGGTTACACGACGTTGTAATAGACGGTATTATGTTTACTAAACGTTTCGAAATTTATTCCGCTCGTGTTCAAATTGTGTTTTTCTTTCTGGTTCATAAACACACGCTTGAACATTGGTGCATTGGGAACGAACAACGATCGGAAGGAAAGTTTATACGCTAAACAAAAGTACTGTGAATCTGTTTATAGCGATTAGATTGAATTAAATGAAAGAAAAGTATTCATAGGCTTACAGAGCACGTGTGCGATGAAAATCGATGAAAAAAGAATAAAAAAAAGTATTTATAGCGTCTCAAGGACTATACATACATACACACACGTAAATTGAGTATTTTCGGGATAGCGCGGCTTCCCTTCACCAAGGTCGCGAGATAAACTTAATATAACACATATTATGCTGCTACGAGTACTTGGAGACTACTGACGTATAATGTGAGAATCTAAGATAACTTCAAGGTGCAACCGTTTATAGAGCTTCGAAATTGAAAGCACCGTTACGATATAATGAAGCTTGTGCCTGAACTTCTCTGTTCTTTTCGGAAGACATGTGTTCCTAAATCATACATAAGCCTTTGCAGTACCAACATTTCGATAACTAATAAGCGGATATTCCTATAGGAAGTTGGGATGTACACGATTATGTGATATGTCTGTAAACGCCTTATCTATACTTCTATACTTAATATTATAAAGCTGAAGAGTTTGTTTGGTTGAACGCGCTAATTTCAGGAACCACTGGTTCGAATTGAAAAATTATTTTTGTGTTGAATAGTCGATTTATTGAGGAAGGCTATACTCTATTTAACATCACGCTAAGCCTCGTTGACTAGCAACATTTGTCAAAGACGGAAAAATATTTATTTGCACGCTGTGAAGCTGCGGGCACAGCTAGTAACAATATAAATATAATAAATAATAGAGTGTAATGAATATGATAAGTATAAACATAGTATTGTCTTCTCTGCAGGATATGTGTGACGTCATAAACTTGTTGTATACGATTCTAATCAAGGTCATCAAAAGCAGTAGGTTAACGCCGATTCTGAACTTCCGAGAACAATCTAGGTCACAAATCCATTACCGTAACCTGACCCAAGGTCAGGAGGTTCGAGCTAGCCCAAAACGTGTCATGACCTCTGACCTACATGCGAGCCAAGTTTGAGGTCACACGGAGCTTAATAAATACTTCATTGTCAAGAAACAAAGTAGCAAATGTATTATTTGAATATGTGTGTTTATATTTAATGCAGAGAAATAAATGTTATAATTATTTTTAATTGTGTTATAATTTGTGTTCCTATTGTTTCCGGGCTTTAGGAAAAATGGAATTTCTGGAACAAACGGAACTACGAATCTTTTTTAAGTGTTTTTGAGTGGACATACAGTTATACAGATTTTAGACTTTGATAGATAGTAAAACGTTGTTCAGACCTAAACTTTCGGATTTGCACTTGAATTCAACCGTAATCTTCTAGCGTACAGCAAAACACGTATATACTTTATTTTAAATGGACTAAGCCCAAATATATATTATTATTTTTACCAAATATATTATTTTTACGTATTTTTAGTGTAATCTTATATTATAACTTCTTTTTCTGGTATTCATGACACCTGCTACAATATTTCAGCAACGCCAAGGACTGACTAGTAGAGAATGCCACTAGGCAATAATAGGCCTTTTGTATAATAATCAACGATGAAGGGTAAATAAATAAATAAATATAATTATTATACAGCTATTATTATTATAATTGCTATACTTTGTTATCTAATATAGTTGGATGTTGCACATCAGTTCGTATTTATAAAACAAAACATAACCTTTCACAGGTTCTTTATTGATGTTCGATATTCGTACAACCTCAAACTTGAAACGTTATTTCAACATGCGGGTCAGAGCAGAGGTCACGATAGCATAGAATTTGTGTAACATATTTGACCCCGACCTTGCCGGATAGCTACATTTCTGGTGAATAGATTGATTATTCTTTTTATGATTTTACTTTTCATTTGCTGTTTTTTTAAATATGCATGTTATTATTAGCGTATTTAGATATTAATAAAGCTCCGTGCAGACATTTTCCGAGACTTGATATTGAGAGAGTGGCATGAAAGGAAAATGAAGATATCTTGAATTATAACACACTGCTTAGCTGCTATCCTGGTGAAAGAAGCTGAAAATGCATTCACATTTTTTATGTGAGAAATCCAACTATCTACAAAAAAATAATTTTATCACAAAATAGTAATCGTGATGCATAGTTACTGGAAAAAAAATCTAATTCTACTAAGATTTTTGTGAATGAAAGGTTATAAAGAGAAATATTACGCACAGCACAATATAATTGTACCTACTCGTATATAACTATTAAGATACATCATACTGAAGTATTTTCTAACTTTGTTAGACTAACAGTGTATAGATTTGTTTGTATAGAAATATATCATAGAAATTATTAATCTAATTGAATCCACATTGATTTTAAAATATATGTTGCATTGTATTTCTTTGCATTGTAATTCTAAGTCTCTGTGTGATTCGCCCGCGCCGATAAAAAACATTGTGGTTAAAAATACCAATCTATGACGGGCAAAGCCGGAAGTAGTAATGCGCACTCAACATAATTGTTTATAAGAAATGACTTCTTTTGCTTTATTTCAAATAATATTTTCACATTTTCACTCATATTGCTCAGTATATGGTTTGTTTTGAAATAAAGAGCCTTTTCCTATGATTTATTAAAACATGTCGGTTACTTGTTTCATATTAATATATCGCTATTCTATGTTGAAAGCATTAAAACTGAACCTATTTATACGACTTAAAAGCGATTCGGTGTATTACTTCCATACAAACAATTTGTGGATCATTTTGAAAAGTCCATAAAAGTTTTGGCATGTAGGTATAATATAATTATTACCACAAAAATGTAGGTACTACCGAACATTTACGAGTAGATTGTGGCATATAAAATCAAGGAGTACGTCGTCGTAAATGATTTCAAAACGTCAATCTATTGAGTTTCCATTTGACCCAAAGAATAAAAATGGAGGGGAAATGACTCTGTCGAGCCACGTGGCTAGAAAATGGGTCACCTTTTATTGCATTAAACAATCCATTGTTGCTGTCACCTTCAGTTTTAACGAGAGAGAGCGGGACAGAGACGCGTAGTACGTTCGTTCCCCTCATGAAACGCGAGGAGCGTTTGTTCTTCGCTGTACTGTTGTCATAGAGACTTCTACAAGTGGAGTACCTAATTGCTCTTTAAAAAAATCATCACATAAATGATCTTTCTGTATGTCATATTTGTAACATAGAAATATTATTTATACATGTAATAAAACTGTAGAAGAGTTCAATTCTGCATGTTGAAAAAAAACTAAAAAGATACCGCCCGGAGTCTTCATACAAAAACATAAAATTTTTGTCCGGCTTTCACGCAAACATTATTGGATGGATTTTGATGAAAATTTTTTGTTGTCTAACTATTGGTCCTCCGCAACACATAGGCTATAATTAATTTGGAAGATCGGAATATGAGATTGAAATTTTGTACGGTAGGCAGTAAACTTTGGTGGCATGAGTATTCGTAGAGCAAGTTTCTTTAAACTGACTTCACTTTTCAGAGCGTCACGGTTTGTTTGTAAAGTTGTGTCACACTGGGGCACTGTTTCGCCACGTTTCTCTGAAGCAGCGCGTTATCGGTACATGGAAACCATGATAGGGCGCTATCTGCGGTGTGCGGGGTCCACTACTACTCACTTCGTACGCGTTTAGGTATGCATACGGACAGCGTTTCCCAAATTAAGGTAAGGTAGTAAGGCAATTAAGGTTAGTGGTATCAATTTACTTTGCTGGCCTGGTCGGAGATTATATATCCTATTTCACAATTCACATTTATACAGTCCGCTTACTGAGTGCATATATCGCACAATGTCATTTTACAGCGAATGACCGTATGCACTGAAATGTATACCTTTTATATGCACAAATGAGATACCGAATGTTTGTACGCGCGTAACTTCCAAACGACTGCACCGATTTGAATGAATCTTTCTTCTATGTGTTCGTTATAGTCAGGAGGAGGTTTGTATGAAAAAATATGTGAAAAACTTGCAAATATTTAATAATGAGATAAGGCAGAACAAAATCTGCCGGGACAGACGGGATTTCATTTCTCATGTAAACAGTGTTTGGTATCAAAAATTGACCCTTTTTGGTTTTAAAACCCAGGGGGCATGGTCTAGTTGCAAGTCATTCGGGGGTAGAGTCAGTAAACTTTGGGAGCCACTGTGCTAAAAGGTTGGCGCAACGTGATGTTTGACATAGCGCTTGAAGCGATGCCGTGTGCCGGTAACAGTGTCACGAGACGTACACGGATAGTTACTGCACGGATAGCGGTTGGATGGTTAACCGTTGGATCATAATGTTCTTTGTTTATTTTTTTTATTATTTATCCACCATTATCCACTTATAATGTATAAAAGAATTTGAATTTGAATTTGAATTTGAATTTGTGCGTGGCATTTAGTGTAAACTTGATGACACTATCGAGAAATTGCTAGAATTTATGAGATTAAAAGTGTATTTTTCACCTATTTCTTGAGACCACTGCTGAACCAGGTCTCCTCTTATAGTGAGAAGGATTTAGGCCACAGTCCACCACGCCGCCCAACAGTTCTAAAGCAGTTGCAGTTATCAAAAAAGGGACGTCCTGTTGAACTCGTCATCAGAAATTAGGTTGCTTAGGTTGGTTTTAAGAAATCATTAAATATATTCCGTTAAACGGAATTTGAGGTTATTTTGAAAATACGTTAGTTATGTGTTGAGGTAGAAGCTATGTTAAGGTAACCAGGATGATAAACCTATATGTAAATAAATACATACTCTATACCTACATATGTGACGGTATACCCAGATGGGAGTCGAACCGGTAACCATCGGCTCGGTGGTAAGGTTCACTAACGACTGGACGACCGCACCAGTCTAGTTGATACCCACTATGGGTACCTTTGGGTACCCTTACCTTACTAAGGATTTCTCATAAATTTATCATCTGATATGAAATAAATAAAATGTGGTGCAACATTCCATGGTTTAAATATTTTAACGCCTATTTCCCATAGAAGTAGAGACTGAAAGCTATGCTACGCGGTATTAAACAGCGGTTTCAAACAAGAGTTTGAAATCAAGGGCGTTTGACTGGCCTCGTGGTCGAGTGGTCAGAGATCCTGATTGCAAAACCGGAGGTCGTGGGTTCGATTCCCAACCAGGGCAGACATTTGTGTGATGAGCACATTTGTTTGTTCTGTGTCTGGGCGTAATAAAAACATCTATATAAGTACTAAATTGTATGTATATATGTAGTTTATCAGCTGGCCGGTCACCATAACACAGGCATTAAATTGCCTAATTTGGGATCAGACAGCCGTGTGTGGAATTGTCCAGTTATTAAAAAAAAAAAAATATCAGTATATAATTCAACAACAAAATGTTTATATCAATTACTGGAAGCACATAAAATAACTGTTAATCGTGTGTCCAGATCCACTCAAACTAAAGGCGTCCCAAAGCTAACTTATCAGGAACCAAGCCATTAATCACTTTGTTATCCAAACAAAAACTTTTGTTAAATATTAAAATATATCATGAAGTTTTACGTTGGGTCAGACACTAAAAGGGGGAGGTAAATAAAAACTGACAATCTTTTAATTATCTTTATTTCATATATATTCTGACAAATATCCAAATTTTGTGTACAATTACCGAATATCCAGAATTAAATTTCGAACAAATCTTTCATAATTAGGTACTGACAAAAATATTATCTTAACCTTATTTTGTATACATTCACTTTTAATACATTGAGATTTAGAATTAAACAATCATTGATAATAATTCCAAATTCGGATACAGGATACGAGAGATGTGCATTATATCTCTCATTCAGACAAAATGCGTATACGCACCAACGCTGGATCCGAACAGTTCAAAATATTTTTATTTTTATAAATATATGATTTGAAGACTTAAAATTTATACATTCGTTGCATAGGTCACATCCACGCTGTTTCAAATTTCAGTTTCAATCTTTAAATTCTATATTTACAAGTAACTTAACGTAGAGTTAGTTTAAATTGGCACAACTACAAATTCTTCTAGAAGTATCAAGAATTAGAGGACAGTACATCAATTGCTGAGATTATTGCGGAATTATCCAATGAATTATAATATGTACATCGTGATGCATTTGTGACGTAAAATGTCCTAGTTTTCGATTAATCAACGTTTACTACACATTGGTAATACCTAAATAAACATCACAGAATATACATATATGGTTAAAGTTAATCTATCTAAACTAAAGGTGTTTAAAAATGTGTACTCTTTTTTATTTAGGATGAAATGTATATACATATATATGTTGTTGTATGTATATACATATATGTAGTTAACAAATATATGGATAGCCACGCCTTCGCCAATATAAACCTACTCTACGAAGCAAATATAGAGAAAATTCTCTTTATATTTTTTTATTCTATGTGTGGCTAAGAAAAATTGTTATCACTCCATATTTTTATAATTCATACTTTTATATTTCTATAAATTCACTGGAAAAGATTTTTTTAGAAAAAGGTGCATGTAGAACCTTACACTAGATAAAAATTTGCATTAAATTTGAAAGGAAGAACAACTGTAAATTTTGAAAGAGCTTTAAGCAATTTTTAAACATTAATTTATCGATTATGATCATCGACCTGACTTGGTTCTGACAGTGTATATTTCTGAAGGAAAGTTTTGTTTCGTGAAATAAATTTAACACTCCAATATAACATGTTTGAAGAATTCTATAAGAATCTGCTCTGAACATCGCCGTCTATAATACAATTGCCTGTTCAGTTAGCAAGCTTCACTGTTAATCGTTAAAAATAATTTAAACAAACAAACAAACCTTAGCCAACGATTTCTTTTTCTGCCTGTAATATATGAATGTCGTTATAATTATTGAAAACATCAAGTTGAATCGAGTACCTACTACATTAGAAAGGGCCAATTTTATATATGTAAAATACAAAACAATAATCGAATAAAAATACTATCCATTCCAATATCGACTGTTACCATGCACTTTCTAGTAAGTCTACATATATTAGAAACTACAGGAATTAATAGGTTAGATAAAACAGAAATGTTACATCACCGAAGGAATACATAGTCATATAATATATATGGGCGTGTACGTAACCAGAATTTGAGAGTTACGATACTAAGTAAAACGATAGACCATTCATAATTAATGCCTAATTAATCTCGTAATAAAATTTAAAGACGATCTGACATATTGACCGTTAAATGAAAAGTAATTGATATACGTTTTAATTTTTTATAACAGTCTTGCGGATGGCAAGCTCGCTTGGCCGTAAGCACGATGCAGTATAGGACGTAGCACGCTTGCCTAGAAAGTGCCGATTGCAGATAAAATTGGCTTCCGCTAAACCGTCTAGAGGTCTGTAGTGTAGAATGCTCCACTGTCTCAGTCTCAAAACACAGTTACAATACATGAAGTGTACTCAATAAATACATAGTTAATATTCTTATCACGTAATCTAAGAGATCAAGCTACATATTGTATTTAACATTAATAATTTGTGGCATTACATTTAACATTTAAAACCCATCAAATATAGGTATATAAACAATGTATATACAGTACGTACACCAATTAGAGTATTTCTTGTAAAACGATTTTATACATATAAGAATTCAAATGTCGCTCACTATGAAAATGAACATTAAAAAAACAGAACAATGAATTAAACTTACGCGTAACACAAATGTAGGTACGTTGTGAGTACGCGCAAATAAAAGCGACTCCTTTGTGATATTATGAAAATAATATTATGACATATTTTAGGAATTTGTAAAAAAACATTAAAAGATTCGACTTTGACTACACTTCACCGTACCCCTTTCAACTCACAGAACCGCTTAGCTCTTACAACAAACATCTCCAACAACACACTTGGTTCGCTTCAGCACCCTATAAAAATAGTTTTATACAAAAATTGCATTGGAAAAATATTGACAAAATATTTTTTTTTCTTATAAATACCTAATTGTACTTTGATTTTATACCAGACACAAAATAAACAGGTGTGAACAATTACATTTGAGCTATTTTTTACATTCGTACACGTAAATATGGTACACACATACCGCAGTCTAAAAATTACAGTATGCATTTATTATAATATTCGATATTTACATGGGGTCACATAATAGTTTTCCGACTGCGGAATTGTTTGTGAGCCTAACGAATACTAAAGTTATGTTATTATTGAATATGTATTGAGTCGCATGACTTATAAATATACTAAGTAAAGATTTGAAATTGTGATAAGACTCAATACAAACCCAATGCACAGCCAAGCAGTATAAGTTTGAATCTATATTATCAAAATATTTTAACTTTAAAATACTGCGTTTCTTTTTTATAGCAGCAAGCTTTTTGTTCTAAATGTAGATATAGTTATTACGGTACTACTGAATGTAAATGGAACCCTTTATTTGCTCCAACTTTATGAAAGCTCACATTTAGTTTCTTTTAACACCGCATCGCCCTATTCTCCGGCAATGCAAAATAATAAAAAAGACCGACACTTTGATATAAAAAAGGGCTATAAATCAATTAAAATTTATCAATTTATAAAATTTTCGTAAAATTAGGCTAAATATTTTTAAATTTTAACAAAAAATGAATCCTAGTCGTTTTCGTAAAAAAACTTTTAAAGTTTGTTTGCATTTATCTCTGAACCCGCGTATCAAGATCCTCGTGATATTTGCGCCTACACAGCTTAAACATTATATAAATATGTATATACTAATTAACTAACCCTAAAATGCATGCAAATGAGCATTTCTCTTTACCAAAATACACGTTAACAGACTAAATCTGGACGACAAACATTTATAGACGAAAGCTAACATCCATTTCGTAAATACTAAATACGTTTCAATTGGATTGTATACATTTAATTAGGATTTTTTTAATACAGAATAAACACATACGCAAATACATTGAATATTTTACATAATTTATCTAACGAGTTACGGGCGAAGCAAATTTTAATGCTTACATTTAAAATGTTTGTAAAATTTGTCCTGTTTACATAGCAATTTTGGCAAAATTTTAATAATAATATGCCTTGAAATATAACCGGTTCTTCTCACTACTTGAAAAACAAAAAATATCGTAATAATAATTTACTTCATTCCATATCAATAAATAAGACAGTCGCTTGTGGCCGTTTATACGAATATAATTCGTTATACTTAAAGATATAAAAATTTTGATAAACCTTTAAACTAAAACATAAACCACGTTTAACATAATGACAAGTACCTACTCTTCAATATACCATAACTACCAGACTTGAATTGATTGTTGTTACATGAACCTACATGAACCATGACCATGCAAAAATGCAACTACACGTCACAGAACTTTTGTGCGCTAAACATTATATCATCAAATCGGAATTAAGTTCAATGCAATCGCCTTTTAAGAAAAACGCGTTTTATCGTGTTTTCTGAAACTCTTTTGAAAGTCGATATATATTAAAAATATAATAACATATAATCCTAAACAAAAACAGCTTACGTTCGCAAACTCATCCGAACAATAAATATTTGAAAACAACATCGATTCGGAAGAACTATGTAGTAGCACAAAATGTTTTCGTTCCGAAAGTGAAAAAATGTTCAATTAATTAATTAACTTTTATGGAATTTCATCAAGCTAAGTCTCATTACACAGTACAAATTTCCAATCTAATATACAAATATAATACCTAGGTTATAAAAAATAAAAACAAAAATTTACAGTTCACTGATATGTAACATTATTTACAACACGCAAAATAAAATCTTAATAACGGGTAAAATAAATAGTTCTAAATCTAATACAAAGCATTAAACATTAAAGTTACTCGCGAACTACATAGAGATAACGATTCTACCTCGAACGCCCTCGACGGATTCATGAACACACTAATTGAATGTGGTCCATCCTTTGGGCACCTTGGAGGTGGACGCAGGGACTGCACTAGAGCTAGCTGTAAAATCTGACAAACCGAACTGACTGAAATCTAATCCATATTCGTGCAACAGAGCACTATCCGCGGAAGATTTGATCTGTTCCACATTCTCTTTTTTATCTCGACACTTGAGCGGATCGAAATCTTCGAGGTCTGTTGGCGAATCGTCCAGGTTAATCAGATCCGAAACCAAGCCACAAGACTGGAAAAGAAACGCTCGGATTAAACACAAAACGACAAAAACCCTGACTCGCATTACTTTAACGCATCCCACGGCAGAACGGCTCTAGTTTCATCTCGCTCTTTATTTATCTTGAAGGAATGAACAAATAAATAACACGCGCCAAACAACAACGAACTCTTGGATAATGGAGAAAACTATGAATGCTGTTTTGACGTTGCACAAACAGAATGCCCCAAATGTCCGCTAGCTTTTGAAAAGTAATATAAAACCAATTGTAAACAAATCAAACATTATAATTATTCACTCAGCTGTTCGTATACAACATTCAAAATAAGCAGGTACAATTCACACGTATTCATTGCTAATAGCCTGTAAAGTATCAAACGGCGCTGTTGCGCCATTCATAACATGGTCTCTAAACTGGCAGCGGATATGAATTAATCGAAGTGAAATAAAATTACTTACTGTAATATAGTAACAGCAGACGGCGTACATTAACGAATGTTTAAAAAACCTCCGTGTCACTTACTCCGATAAGGAAAGGTTTCAGTTTCTGAAAGAGGAAAAGTCAAATGCGAGTCGGCAGTTGCACGATTAGTGTATCTATATTGACCCAATATTTTATCCGTCATTTAATTTAAGCCACAGCTTCAAGTAAACGAATAACGGTCTTAACGAGCGTAATGTATAGGCACTATAGAGCCTTCCAAAACTTTCAACTCTGAACGAGAGTATATAAGGCATGTTTCAGTTTAATGTTGCTTTTGTTTTGGTGTTTCATTTCTGTCTCCTAAAATTACCGTTTATGTAATAGTGCATAATAATATATGTATAAATTTAAATAAATATACACGATGCAGACTTCTTTCTAAATCAGATCATTAGACGCGAGGCAGAACGATAGAAATTTATCTGAAATCACACCAGTCACTTCAAACGACGAGCTGTAGATAAAGGATATTGGGATATGTGATATTTATAAAACATAAACTCAGTGAATGCTTGGAGTGAAGACTAGGTACTGAATGAGCAATCGTGATTAACAAACGATTAAGTTGAGGGACCACAAAACACAGGAGCGAAATGAAACACGAAATGAAATACGTATGTAAAAAAAAAACATTTTATATGTGGTTAAATTAAACACATACATCCACGCGACTATCTCAAGGGCGCGCATTGCAAGTATATTAATTGTTATTTTATATAACCAGAAAAACCTTGAAAACCTAAGAATTTGAAAATTTTAAACTTTTAATATATTTCATAAAACATATCCAGTGGTATGCTATACATTTATAGTGTTGCGTCGTAGATCGAATATACATACTCATGCCGAGTTAAGTTGTTAACACATTAGATACTAGAGTAAACCCAATAGCAAAAGTCACGACTTGCATTTGACCAATTTCACTAGATCTCCATATAACCCGAAGAAATCCCCATTCAGCAAAGAAAGCAAAGCTTAGGAAAAAAAAACAATTGTCTCCTCGTCAGCCGTGGAAAACGTTAGACAATCAGAGATCAGGGTTACACCTTTACACATTGTCGCCTTACACATATTAGTATATCAAATACGAACAATAGACAGTTCACAATAAATAAAATCACAAACAAACACGATCGGAGATATCACGTATAATACAAGTGGGACGGTCGCAATTGGAAAGTGCCTGAATGATACGTTTAATGTTTCTACTTGTTTTTTTTTAATTGCGTGTTTTAAGTGTGCTTTAGTAAGTTAAGTTTAGTAAGTTTAATAAGTCTAGGCGCGATGTGAACGTAACTCAGATCTTTTTCCCAATCGTATAACGTACAGTAAAACCTACATATAATCAAATTTTCTCATTTATATGTAAGAAAATTTTATATTAAAGAAATAACAATTTCAAATAATTCAACGCTTACGATGTATACGCCAAAAAACCGGCATCCGTTTTAAGTATGTTGGTATAGGAAAAAGCCAAAATCATTTCATTATTTGTTTGGAAAATTTGGGGCTTTAAGTCTATGCTGAAAAAGGTTAACGTCAAATACCGAAATTAATGTCTATTAAAATTTGGGACCAATACAAACTACAATAATTTAATTTATAAGCTATGCTTGGTTTTTTATTAATCAATAGGATTCCATTCGTCAGCGAACTCACTTAATGATAAATAAACCTAACTATTGTCTATAGTACTGTTATAACTTTCTATTACATATACACACTAGTGCTATAAATTACCTATACACTTTTATTTACTTTATAATTAAACGTCTATTTTATATAACTTACTACAACCTATAATAATAACATTGTTAATAAATCAAATATCAATTGTTGACGGCCGGTTTACAACTGAAATATTTTTTTTTATAATCTACGTGTAAAGAATTGTACCTAAAAGTAAAATCACTAATCGGACAGAACGACACGTGGTAACCTTTCCAACGAAGGTTAAACCCTCGCCAATGATAATTGTTCCAAAGCTAATTCGCCCACCAATAAAAAGTTCTGAGATAGATCACACTCATTTTATTACTGAATGTAATCAGGCACTAACTGAACTAAGTAATATAACACTATTACCATTATCTTTTCTAATCTCTACAAATTTTACGATATTTAAGTCCAACATTATACAACAGCTATTGAGGCATTTCCAACTTTTACCATTAATACAATAACCAATTGTAAAGGAAACAACTTATTGTGTTCACACAGGAAAACTTTAGGTACAATGCTGCATGCACATCACAACACGATTAATAGTCTAAATACAAAGTGCGTATGTATGTATGTTACATCTATGTATCATATACATGTATACTTAAATTAAAACTACATATTTTATAGGAAACAATATTTACATACAAGCAATATGGTACTTACGTATTGTGATAGTGAAGAATAATCACCAGTCGCTATATAAATAAATTATTTACACGCAACTTATTTGTTTTAAAATTACATATACCGTATATAAGGCGGTGTAAGAGGTGAATGTTATTGCAGACAGCAATACTAAGAGCGGTTAGTGTCGAATGTAAAGTTCAATGTGCGTAACCTTCACCTTATCTATGACCTCGACCCCTGTGTTTGAACTCCTGGAATGTTTCAACATCAACCTTCGCCAAGGTTTTTTATAAACTGCATTACGCAAACCTTGGTACAGGTAGACTTTTCAACGCGATATACGTATAATGTTTGCCGTATTCTAATAACATAACAGGACATCACATAATATTCACTCTGTGTATGAACTTTTATGCAAACGCTTCAATATAGTAACACGTAAATAATATGGAAGTCAGTCGATCCGCACTTGGCTAGCGTGGTAATTCAAATTCAAATTCTTTTATTGATTATAAGGTGCTACGGCTTTGTGCGCCTCTCAGGCTATAATAGTAGACCGGGAAAAATGGCCGGCGAAAAAAAACTCCCAGCACTCTTTTAAAGTAGACTATGTTATTAAATAAGGTAAAATATGTACTATGATATTTAATAAGGTGTTTCGTTTCAATAAAGTTCTACATATAGGAGATTTAAATGTTTGGAAAATAAAATGCTGTTTTCTATGAAATGTCACGTGAACAAAACAAGTCACTGTTATTGTATCTCTCAATGAGGCTTAACGCGCGAGTTAAGCGCAGGACAAGTGCGGATTGTACCGCTTTGCACACCTCAGAGAATTTTATGTAGCACTGTGAGGTTTAATAGCGATGTTTTTCATTGTTATAGTGGTGGGCTTTACTTTTCACAGTCGGAAATGTGTGTCAGAACCTACTTGAAAGCACACCGCCTGGATTAAGCTGCTATTGAAGACATTAGTCCCAGACCTAGTAAAGTATTTAACATACTCGTAGATATCCAAGCGAAAATTATTGTCGCGCCTCGCGTCCACAATACAATTATTGATCCTAATTTGGATATCACGAGTAATAAATTATGCTTCTATATCATGTATAATTAGTGTGCCTATAGGAATGGATTAATTATGGTGAAACAAATTTTAGATACAATTTTTATTACGCGTTTTTTTTTTAAAACCTGTATTTTTTAGAATCAAAAGATAGTTGCTTTTTGACAGACTTCTAAAAAGGAGGAGGTACTCAATTCGTCTGTACTTTTTTACCTGATATCTTTTGACTGGGTGAACCGATTTTACTGTTTTTTTTAAACGAAAGCTGTTGCTTCCTGCTTGGTCCCACTTTAATTTGGTCCACTTCTGACAAGGGCATCCATGAGGAAACCATATAAGTCTTAAATTAGCATTATGTGCGCGACAAATGTACGAATAACTCAATATCATGCCAACCGATTTTGATGATTCTTTTTTATTGGAAAGAATATACTTCAATGGTGGTTTGGTGAAAACTTGGATAAGTTCTGATTATGGGATGCATGATAAAATAACGGAATTTTTCAATTCTTACGAGCAAATCAACGATATTTGGTCGAATTTCTTATAAGAGATCTTATAAGAATCTCTTATGACTCCAAAAATAACAATAATTGTACCTACATTACATTATCGTGAGTAGGTACTTAGTATAAAAAGTATGTTGATTATTAATTTGTACAAGAATACGTAATTATTTTTTTCTTTTTAGTGCATACATACCTAATAATTTGTTTTGGAATAGTAATTTTTGAAGTTGTTTTTTGTTTTGTTAAAATTTTTATAGATATTTGACCAAATGGGAAAGTTATCCAGTTTCTCGGATCTTAATGTTTTATTTCCGAATATTTATCCTTCATACTATGGGAAGACTGCTTAGAGCGCAATATAGTTTAGTTAAGTTGACAAGAATTTTGGTAACATTGTAAAGATATATTTTGCCGTTGCCATATAATATTGTCCGAAACTCGCACGGATCGGTTAGTATAATGAATTTTTGAAGTATTGGGTTCAATTCGTTTATTTTTAAATCACTAATACGATGTGGCGGAGCTATAAAACAATTTCCCGTAGAAATTATTCTATCATCGAGCTCGTATAAGAGAGAGCTACTATGAAATTGGTCGCGTATTGGATCAGCTCCCTACGGACTTGCAATAGATAGCGTTTAGCCTCCTCGTAGATTGATATCAGGCGAGGTAG
>DWGJ01001193.1:0-21597 GCA_018246895.1 Aspitha aspitha aspitha
AGGCGGGGTGCTTCAACACCGCGGGGCCGTTGCCTCGTGAGAACTGCCCGGGTAAGGAGGAAATCCTCGAGGCCCGACATCCCCACGCGCACCATTGGAACCGACGCGTGCGATGAACAAGTAGTAGTAGTAGTTTAAAACATTAAAATCCTGTTAGAAATAGTTTACACTAAATACGACAATGTGCGAAGAATCATCTAAATATCAGCGAAAAAACCTTTCAGAGAATTAGTTCCGCTATGCGTAACTAGATTCCAAGTAGTAGTACGGACCACCCGGAAAACTGTTCTCACAACACTTCCATTACGTAAATAGTGTGTGGGCACCGTATTCACAAATTGTACAAAGAACGGCGGTCTCTTTACCTTTATGCGAGAGAAAAAAGTACGGAAGTTTACGAGACTACGACAAATGTAGAAAAAGAGGCGGCTTCTTTAAGTAAGAAATGTTTTTGCCTGCAAGTTTGTAAAATAGGTAATAGGAAAAGGACCTGTTATAAAATTTTAACTGAAATCATAAAGAGAGAGCGTGATTTTTGCAAAAATCCAATTATTCCAGATGCCATACTATTCCAGATTGAATAGATATTTTAAAAACTGATTTAAAAATGTCTTTTACAGAACATATAAATTTATCACGAACATTGTTTAAAACACTTTAGATCGATTAGAATAGTCACAAGAGATGTAGGATAGAAAATAAACTTGTATGGGTCAATGTTGCAATTCAGAGGACGTACAATAGATCATTACGACCTACAATGACTGTGAAGTATGAAGTGATTGAAATTGTTAATAATAAAATTTTATATGTTCGCGTCGTGTTTAGCATAGATACAGTATTAATAATCGAGATTTACAATAATTGCGATTATACGAGTACCCTCGGCTGGCACATTCCAAATTAGGAAATTAAATGCCTTTGTCACGGTAATTGTGTATATAAATATGTACATATGATTAACATATGTACATATACACATTATACATTTGTAATACTTATAAATATGTTTTTATTACCTAGAGTCTTAAAGAGAATAAATAAATTTGCTCATCCCAGAAACATTTGTTGTTTGTGGGAGTGGAACGCACAACCTTAGGTTTAGCAGTAAGGGTTTTTTAAATTGTTAGACCGCGAGGTCTAAAATAAGTTTGAAGTTAACATCTCTTATACATATATATATAAAAATCCCGTGTCACGAAGTTCATCTGCGAAAATCTCCGAAACCACTGAATCGATTTCAATGAAATTTTGTACATATGTATTATTTGATCCAACTTAAAAGATAGGATAGTTTTTATAAAATAAATTAATAATAAATGTCAATTGTCAATAAATTTTTACATAAAATAAATTTTTTAACGCACGATATTTGACATTAAATGATTTGTCATGTAGGAAGTATACACTACTAGTGTAATATTTATAAATATCTATCAAACCTGGTACCCACAGCACGTGGATTCTGGCAACATTGTATATGAAAGGTTCAGTAAGAAATAAAACGTTATTTTCATAAAAATATGAAGTAGAGATATTTTCAAAAACAAATCCCAGTCTATTCCAGTGTTTGTGCAAGCTACGCTAAGCCCCGGTCGTCGTGGTCCGCGGTTGATAAACTGTACGACTTCCTTATTTACCTTATTGTCCTTATTTACGTACTTTTCTGATTTCAACTTTTGTTTTGATAGATTGGTAGATTGATTGAGTAGATTTCATGTTTCATGTAGATTTCATTTCATTTTTAAATTAAAATTTAATTGAATTCATAGAATCAAGTGCTAGCCAAAGCTAACGCGTTTGATGTATGCGCACGTCATGGTTGTCTATTTATTGCATTTTCGTACTTTTATGAACCCTATATATACACCCCATATTTATACATTAATTGCTCTTTTTTGAAATCAATGTAATAATTTGATTCCGGAGGAGTGATTTTCAGTGTAATTAATTTAACGGACCGGAAACCCACGTCACTGTACTATGTATTATTCTGGTATACTGCGGCTATAATTATTATGTGTATAAGGGCCCAAACCATTTACATTCCGCTGGGAACGGTGGCTCTAGTCCGACCCGTTAGATTCTAGTTGTTAAAGGCCTGAAGCTTAATTTGTTCCATTGAGATTTTGACGGAGATGTCGGTTGGTGGCCAATAAGTTGAACAAGGTCAATAACCTTTATATGACAATAGCAATAACATATGTAGTAATGTAAGCTCAGAACTTTAGTGATACTCTGAAAAACTAGCGGTAGTTAACGCACGGGCTGTGTTCGGTGCTGATTAATTTTATACATTGTTTAACATATGTATCCGTTTTGTAATTTATTATATTATCCTTACAATGTAGAAGCAGATGTATATCTAAATACCTATGTAAGATCAATGGAGAGAAATATTTGTGTTTGTAGATTTAAACAAAAACATCATTGTTCATAAAATGTCAAGACGACTCGAAAGTTTTCAAAAACTTCGATTCACCAGAAAACTTATAAAATAATAAATACAATATTGTTTTTAGAATAACATCAGATAGTTTGTTCCGGGGGGATTATTGAGGGCGCATAAAAACCAATGTTTGTCCGCTATTGATAAATAACTCGGGTGCCTTAGAAAAGAATTTTTATTTTATTGTTTGCTCCAATACAACTAGGATGTACGCTAGTAGGTACTAGTTTAATTGGTTATCACGTATGCCACTGTCTAGGAAATCTATGAGCGAGTACTTTTTATACCATTATAATTTATGATCTCGGTCTGATTTTTCCAAGTAACAACGTGACTATCGTGATTATCTCGACTAACGTGACAGTTTAATTAACTTTCAATTACTGAGATACAGTCGCGGTTAATATAAAAGTATACTATAGCCGCTGCCTGCGGCTTTGCTCGCGTGGTCACAAGGATTTATGTGGTTCACACGTCGTATCGTTATTGGGCCTGTAACCCCATCCATAGTGTTTAAGTGATTGCAAGGTGTTTTCCCGTAGAATGAGATATTTTCCGTTAAAAAAGTAGCCTACGTCATGCTTGAGCCTTTCAAGTATTTCAAGGCCGGAAATCACTTTGATCCGTTGCTCCGTTCTGACGCGCAAGAAGGTCAAAGAACAAACACACTTTCGCATTCAAAATATGACTTGACATAATTTAAATGTTTAGCATTTCGACAGCGAATTTGAAGTTACAAGTCCATTTAATTGGGACTAAAAAATAAAAGATAGATAGATGTATCTAAATACTGTAGTATGTTCATAAAGAAGATACCGTTCAAAAGGAACTTTGAAAGGAAGCGATAACAGCAGGAATGTTTTGCTTAATCTTAATTTCGATCGAAACTTCGCTCTGTTTACTCTTCAGTTCGCGTTGCCGACGTGCGGCAAGGGTGGCCTTCAAACAAAATTACTTAACTAACCCGAACCTCGTTTCATTATAACAAGAAATTTCATCTCAATTAATGTCTAAAATAACACTGTAACACTCTTAATTACGCTCGAGCAAGGCCTGCTTAATTAACACTTACATGTCAGCAGTTCTAACATAGATTGATGACAAACGAGAATGACGATCGCCTACCGCGCCCTTGTGCCTTTTGGCTTTAGTAAAAGCGCCAGTCACTACGAGAGTTCGGCACAACAATGGCTTGATCGACGTAGTGTACGGAATTATATCGCCAACTTGGAGCTTTAATGCATTTTAATAATTAACACTCTGTGCTTCTGTCAATCTCTTTCCTGAGTAAGGGAGAGCGAATTGTTTTTCTAAAATTTACCTCACATGATGCTACTACATGTGCTCTAGTAGACATTTTAATAACCGCCAAGTATTGATTTCAATGATTAGCCTTTATTAAGTTCGTTTGGATCATCCGTTTAATACGCAGAATCCGCAAAATAAATAAAAAAACTGCGACTATGATACCACTGCGATATGCATATAGATACGAGTAGGTATGTATTACTCGTATGTACTTCACAATAGATGATAATAGACGAAATTTAGCCTCCAAAATGTCAAAATGGGTAAAAGGTGGGAGTAAGAATTGGAGTAAAGTGGCGAAATAACCACAATGCGGATCAACCCCTTCCTGCGAAGCAAATTGTTCGTCGTTAAAATAACGCGTTACACTTGACCGGCCAACGAATCCCTGGGGAGCTGACGTTGTTGTTTTAACCTTTAAAAAGTGACGCCATTTTGTTTTGTTAGACGAATTCCTAGCTCAAATATGTTTCATAAATATTCTGAGATTTGTTACAGAAATACGAGTATTTCTTAAAATTTAACTTTAAAGCAGCAGTTCTATATTTAATTTATTTAAATGAGCTTACGGTAACATAAAAGGTAATACTTTTCACGCAGTTTCCCAAATGTGCTAATAGTTTTTACGCAGATAAGACGAACAAATCTTTGAATCTTTGAAATCAAGAACAATAATATACTTAGTAATGAAAATTTTAATACCAATTTTTAGAATTTTTCAAAAAATATTGACGATTAAATTATTTAAAAAAAAGCATGAAATAGTGAATAGACCTTGGTTGACACCTATAATTTATATCAAAATGTTTCAAACGGTTAACTCAATTCAGCTGTACTGATGAAACTAGCTATAATGAGCAGAACTAAGTGTAACGAGATGTTACTTCGTATTTCTTCCCCTGTACCCTGTGGCGGTTTTGCAAAGTTCTCCACTCAGCACTTGTCGTCTTAAATTTACGGGTTAATTTTCAATGCGAACTGTTTTAGAAATCCTAGTATTTTAACACCTACGTAAGTAATGTTTTTCATTTTTACAAATTATATTGATTGAAACGTGAGTATATCCAAATTACCGTCTTTTACAATCTAAGTCGTTTAGAAATTAAAAATGCGCCAACTTACTGATTTGATTTTACCCTGATTTTATTTGATTTTATTCTGTTCATTCTTAATCCTATTTTTCCTGTCATTATTCCGATCGGAAAACCTCCTACAATACGTATCTGGACCAAACCTTTTGACGTGAAAAATATAAGATATTTTATAAACTGTATATATCCATTGTGATTTAATAAGAACATCTTGTAGTGATAGTTTATATTATTTCATAAATGCAACACAATCTGAGACATTACAATTCTTTGTGAATACGTAATGGTGTGATTTGGGGTCGCTACGTTTTGCGCACAGATTTTCTTGACATGTAAGCTGTTATGAGACCAGCGAGAGAAAATGTATTATTTTATTACATAAGTTTAGTTGGTTTATTTTACGCTCGAATAGCTGCTAATGGATATTTCAGTGTTGATATAACGTGAGGTTTTATTACGACTTCTCCGTCGCAGTTTCCACTTTCCACCGTTATTGGACATTTGCTTTTATGCAGTTGGGATTATGAGCTGAAGTTTGCGTGACTTCTCCGATTATTAAACTATTACAAACTATGTTGTTCGAGCTATTAGTTACTATTCACTAAGAACCCAACGCCGTATCGAGTTCATTACTCATACAAACATTACGATACAAACTATTCAAATAACACGAGCGTTGAATTAAGGCTTTCTATATTTTAATGTTACAACATAAATTCCAACACTGTTTTGTGAAAATTCATTACTCTATTTACGATATGTATTACAGTTATAACAATATTAATATATAAATGTATACGAAAATTGTATAATACTAAATATACATACATATAATATGACTTCTGTCTTCTACATAAAACGAGTACAACATATATACATATGTATATAATATGATCGGAGAAAGGACTTCAAACACTTAGATTATATTTATGTCTGTTGCTGAACATCATTTTCATATTGAGTTATAGAAGATCTAAAGTTATCTAGTCTATCTAGATAGTCTTTTCAAAAAATGTCTTGCTGCCTAGCTTTTAGTGTTATGTATGTAAGGACATTATATTCTGTTTTAATCTACCCTTTGCCATACACGATAAAATTAATAAATTCCATACTGCGATAATCCTTTTTCATAACCATAAACTACATGTTTAGATCGAAAAATATTTTTATTTAAGAGGTTCTTTAGCTTTTCTAATGCAAATCTTTAACACATAATTTATAGACAGCTCACACCACCTTTTAACAACGATGCTCGTTCGATATTTAAATCCACGTCAGTTGGTTAGATTATTTAGGCGGAAACTTAGCAACTAAAAGCTTGACTTGAACAGTCAGCGTGTTTAGTTTAACTGTCAAACATTCAAAATTATGTGTAGTTGCACTGTGAATAATGTGCTTAGTCCGCTAAAGTATGGAAATTTCGAAATAGCCGATTAAGGGCACAAAATAGGTTGATTTACGTCATTAAAACATTATCTGGTTCACATTGAAAACGTCGCGAGCTCATTTGCTGCAGACTGTTCAATTTATAAACGTTACGTAATATTGAAAACTAGTTAATATGTTAAGGAATTTCAAACTAAAGTGTCTTATCTTCTGTCCGTCGGATGCTTGGACGGAACTTGGCGAATCAAAGCCAGACTCGAGTTGTCAGGTCATTTGCTTTGACTGCGTAACTCCAGCGCCAGCGGTGAAAATCTTATTTGTTTATAGATTACTCCTTGTTTATAGATAGGTGACACGACTAGAAAGTTTTATCTCATTTATTCATCGAATCCGCCTAAGCCAATATAAAAATTCAATGTCAGTTCGATTGGCATATGAAAAAATGAAGGAAATACTAAAGGGTTATTATATTGTTGACATAAGGTAATAACATGCAAACTGAAGTCTAATATTTTTGCCCATGTAGTCGATCAAATTGGGCGTACCAAATTAAATTCCATTTTACAATGTTTGCTCTGTCTGAGCTGCGCTGTATCATTGGAAACTAATTTGATTTCAACCACTCTTATGAGTAACGAACTTGTAAAGGTAAATGGTAATTATAAACTGTAAACTAACGTAAATCCATCACTATTTCACTTTAATATAGTTTTAATGAACTATTGTGTAATATGGACATAGTTTACCTAAGATGACCTAATTACAATTATATTTATAATTAATTAATTACAATTATATAAAATTATAATTTTACACAATTATAATTTTAATTATAATTATATAAAAGCATTTCCATACGCTTATATTTCAGACTGAATTCATATCGCTATGGTAAAATTGTATATATGTAGTTAAGGCAATTTAATCCCTACTAATATTATATATGCGATTGTTACTCTGTCTATTTGCTTTACTTTCACGCCTAAACCGCTGAACTGATTTTAATGAAATTTGGTACAGCTATAGACTGGACCTTAAGGCTGGGACATAGGCTACTTTTTATCGCGAAAAAAGGGGTTGAAGGGGCTGAAATAGGGGATGATAGTTTGTTTGGAAAGTTCGTCATTATGGAAGATAAAACCATGAAACCTTGTATTTGGGCAGTTCATATGAAATATATTACAAGCAATTTTGAAATTGGACATACATGGGGATTAAAATAGGGGATGAAAGTTTATATGGAAGTTCGTAATTATTATTCTAGGATTCCCACGGTGTAGGTATTAACGCGGGAAAAACTTTATGACATATTGATTTCCACGCGGGCGAAGCCGCGGGCACAGTTACTATTTAATAATGGTTAATGTTTCGAGTATTCTAGACGGGAGCCTTATCTGTCAGTCAGTACAGTTGATAAAGCGGAACTTGGCGAATCTCGCCTCGACTCCAGTTAACGGAATGTTAGCTTTGACTAAGGAACTTGAAGCCAGAGTTCACGATGCATAATTTGTATGTTTTTATTAGTTTTCAGTATACTCTAATAGCTTTAATAGCTAAGTAAATACATACATTATTTGACTAGCAGGATGTTTTTTTAATTCCTGAATGCAGGATTTAATTTAATAAAGTCAATGTAGTAGTTTTTTTTATTGTAATGTAACCTTTAACTTAACTTAGTACAACTTAGAGTCTTAACTTAGAACAAAGATAAAAATCAGAATAAATGATATTTTAACTATTCTAGTCTCAAATTCGGAATATTCAATATTCGAAAAATTTGTTTTATATAAAAGCGAAATAAATACAAAAGCCACAACTCTTCCAATTTAACCAACTGCAGTTCTACAACTCAACCATTTCAGAGGAATTGTTCCGAATAATATAATGGCGGCAATATCGTACATTCATAAGATATAAATTATAAAAGCTTTGTTGGCCCTCCTTCGGCGTCGCCTTCGGAGTCGTAAACGCTATGTCCACTCAAGTGGAACTAACGGGCATTGTCTTATTTCACCACAATAGGTCACTTTTCTTAAGAATTAAACCCGATGTACTCGTAAATTTAATCTTAATATCTCATTACTTGCAAGCGACGCCACGCCCGAGTTTCCGCGTGCCAAAAAACTACGCCAATTTCATACAAACCGCAGGATTTGTATTCCGAAGATTAATGGAAGTTAATTAAAAATTCTAATGCCTTGGATACATTTACTTTTTTTAACTAATAGTGTTAGGCGATCATGAGGCAATGATCTTTAAATACAGTTTAAAGAATGTTTTTAAAATTTATAGGTATGGTAATACTTCATCGATGATATTTATAATATAAGTAGCGCTATTTAATGTACATATTATATTATTATCAGAAGCATAGCAGTTCTATAATAATATAGTAATATGATGTAGGTTTCTATAATAGTATAGTAATGTAATTGATGTCCGTATTAGATACTTCGCACTATATTGGATGGATCAAAACATTTTACTCTATCTGTTTAATGGATGAACGTTTAATTATGAGAAGTGTAATGAAATCTTTCAGAGTTTTTCACTCGAATTGATTTTATCTGTTCATTTACTGGAAATGCTCCAAACGCATTCGTACTGTGGAATGGATTTGAGCATGTCGCGTTCGTAACACTACAGTCAGCTTAATTTGTCGACTAATCTCGTAATATATATCTAATTGTAGGTTATACTAATCGCAATACCGACATTTAGGGTGTCAGTCCTTAGAAATTGTTTTCGACTTAACCAACCCTCTGAAGTACTATCTGTAATTACCCTCTCCCCAAATACGTTTACTTAGCGGCTGGCGGTGATAAAGGTCGTTGTCATGGTAACGAAGTGACATATTCCCGAAGGGACAATAAGCTTGCGTGACTCGACGGGACCGGACACGAGATGAGGTTTCTTAGTAACGTTTGACGTGATAAAAAGCTTATCATTTTAGTATTTCGTGTTTGTCGCACCGCCCATATTTTATGGGTGAGCTGATTTATATGTACTGATATTTTAATCATAAGAAATAAATTAATGACAATTTATTTCTCAGTACATAATTTTCGAATATCCTTTATTATTTTCTAAGTAACACAGAATCTACGACCTGATTTTTGAATAAGATTATAGTTAAAAATTACTTGAACTTCTACATTCTTACTAAAATTTGCTTAAAAATACCCGTGAAATCAATATACTCACTGGAGTCTTTAATCCAATAGTTGATTGACTTTGGCGATGACTCTACGTAGCATTCAAGGGTAACGTCGGTACCGAGTGGTGCGCCCACCAGCTGGTTGGGCACTTGTATTACTGGGTGAACTGTGGAGAAAATACTAATTAACATTTAATTTTAGACATAGAAAACAGTTTCATATTTGAAGTGTAAGGTAAATAAGGCATATATCATTTTAAAATTAAAAGTTAATATGATCTACCTTACGTAGGTCAATTTCAGTCAAATTACAATTTCAATCCAAGAGTAAAAAAACACGGACTTGATACTGAGAGCATTTTCTCCCAAACAACCTTTGAGCAGTTGAGCAGGACAAATATTTGTTACAGATTTATAGGATTGAAATAACATTTTCTACCTGTCAATGTCCTTTGCTACTAAGATAAAACAGCTCAATAATTTCGATAATTAATGTTAACATTCTGTTCGAGTTCGAGAGCATTTCAAAGAAAACTATATTCCAAAAATTAAACACCTGTTTACTACAAGTCAAAGGTAGACGAAATGACTAAAATAATTAAAAGCCACTCGTTGACGCTAAATAATACCATTTACAAGGCGAAACCTGTGAAGTTGTCGAGATAAACAACAATTACAACGAATTTGGCGAGGACCAATTTTCGTTCTCTAAATGAGTTTTTACGGCACACCTTGAATAAAAAATATCTCAACGAGAAAACGGAATTTATTACCTTGTAAGGATACAAGCGTTTAGGTTTTTGCAACAAAAGCTTGCTGTCACCTATCCTGTGATTTATTTAACACGCTAGATATGCCGGATTTTAGTAATAATGTCCAAAAAAATTTATAAGGTGAATTTAAAATTAAGACCATTTGCAGAGTAGCTATAGTTAGTTACAGAACTAAATTATTGTTGGACACAATGATTATGATATACATAATTTACAAAGAACAGCGTGTTAAAGTTCTATGGAGGACAAAAGGGGCAGTAGAGAGGACGTTTAGCGCTCTACAGATACAGGCTGATGATGATGTTAAAAACTGTGTATAAATACTTAATTTGACTGCAAATTATACATGCTTCAATGTAAGTAAACATGTCTCCATGAATGACGAAGTCTTAAAACATTTTCGTTAAGATATGTCTCAAAAACATGCATGGCATGCTGCAATGTTTGAAGCAAATGTTTTGATATTTTATCCGATGTTACTTACAGTGTACTTTAATGACAATTCTTTTGCTGACTGACGGTGGGACCCCATTACTAGCAATGCATAAGTATGCACCCATATCCGAGCGAGATATTTTCGATAGTATCAACACCTCTTCTTCAAATACCGTCACTGGGGAAAGAAATATGTTACAACGCAGTCAAAGACGTCTTCTTCCACATATTTATGGAAAAATATCAAATATAGGATAAGAATCGTTAGTACCGATAAGGTAAAATATCTCAAGTAAAGTTTGGGAATCAGCATTCCGTCTAGGAATGATTTCTGATGAAACTCAATTAGGAACTAAGAGCTCTTCAATCCAACATAATAAGTATGAAGGGGCTATGAAATATTTTATTTTAGAAATTACAAGTGACCTTTAGTTTTGGTGCCGTTCTGGTATCTAATTACAATGTCGGAGCCATCTTCCCGACGCCACATGATGCGCGGTGTCGGTTGTCCTCGGGCTCGGCATGTAACTTTAGCAGTACCTCCCTCAGGTACCATGATATCTCCCGACGTTTCCTCGGGAATGAAGTCCGGCGATATTACGACATCCAAGTAGCCCATCTAAGAATTAGAACACTCACATTATAATAAAGTCCTACTCGTCCATAATCCTACTACTAATACAGTACTAATATACTCGTATAATAAACTTTTTTATTTCATTACGTGCCAATTCATAGAAAACGTATGTCAATAATAATAGGTACCTATGTTCATTAATTAATGAATTTATGAAAATAAGGAACAAATATCAATTGATTTTTTATACGAGGACAAAAATTATTTTGGGAACATTACGTCAAGTGGCGTCATGCTGTGCGGACGTCGCCGAGGCCTGCAGCTGCACTGTCGCCGTTCGGAATTTATGCCGTTATCAGGCTCGAGTATAAATTACAACGGAGCGCAATAATTTAGGACCACCATATACGAATCATTACCCGCTGCGTCGCTCCCTCGCTTCCGCCGGCGTGTAGTTTAATTCACTTTACTTCCCAACGTTTATTTTAATCACAATTGCATTTTCATTTTTGTGTTAACCGTATTTTCCGACTATCGACCCTATTGATCTTAAAACGCCAATTATTGTTTAATTATTATTGAAAAAATCTAGTTGGCTTTTTGACTTTAGAAATGGAAAAGTAATTTTTGACAAAACAAATATCACGAGTTATATATTTATTATTAAAACGAAATGGACACTGAATATTATCCTCCAGAAAGTGGTCGATGGAAAACGTATCGCGATTATAAGTTTATATTGTGGGCGTGGATGATGAACGAAATTACCGTCGTATTCTCTCCGGTCCAAATATCTCACGAAGGATTTTACATCTATAGTGTCATCCAGTTGATAGCGGCAGTATTGTTTGGAATACCACTGGTTTATTCAGAGATTTGCATAGCACAATATACTAATTGCAATATAGTTTCGATGTGGAATTTCCTACCGATTTTTCGCAGTTTTGGATATGGCACATTTTATTTAATAATACTAAAAACAATTTACGTTATAGTATTAGCTTCTTGGTATTTGGAATATGCTTTTTACTCTGCGCATGACCCTCCACCCTGGTTCACCTGCGATGATTTCAATGACAGCAAATGTATGATTAAGGTAATCAACGTGTCTATATTTCAACAATGCATTGAAGCTCAAACTCTATTTAATACTGATTGTGGTATGAAAACTGGAAGCAACTGCTTCTTTCTACGTGAAATCGGCGATTACAATACTAAATCCTCTTTCTGTGTTCATTTGTGGAAAGTCGCTATAGCAAGATCTATTTCAGGATTGATACTGTTTATTTTATCAATAAAAAGAGAGCAGTTTATCCAACGCATTGTCAAAGTTCTCGCGATTTATGTGTGCTTTGCTGTCTTTATTTTATTGTGGGTAACATTGTCTTCGAATGGCACTTGGTACTCAACAAAGATCATATTAAATTGGGCTGACATTGATTTTACACACAGCATATCTGCTTTTACTCGAGGCGTTCTTACTTGTGGCGCTGGCTGTGGCATTATTATATTCATCTCTCGTGACATTCCATTCCGCAGTTCTGCGATCATGACATCTGTAGCAGTTCCCCTTTGTGCTATTTCTATCAGTATTATTTTAGCGCTTATTATCTTTGGTGGTATCAAAACCATGTCCTACTATCACGGTGAAGAGGAAAGTGTACTGGAAATTGGCGACAGCTTATTTTTTAAAGAATTCGCATCCACATCAGAGACATTGATGTACTTTGATCAATTAGCCGTGTGGACATTTTTATGGTTTTCAACAATATTTTTGTGCTTATTTATAAACCTATGGTTATTATATTTGTTTCTACAAGAGTCCCTGTTTACCACCTTAAAGTTAGCTCGAAAATACAATAATTTAGCTTCGGCTTTATTAATGGCGATTTTATGTATTCTTTCATCTCCATTTTATTGTTGTGATCTTGCCGCAGTTCTTAATGATGTTGTAGATATTCTACAATTAACAAACTTGTTATTTTTCACGTTAGCTGTTTATTGGTTTTATGGTTTTAAAAGTCATACTGTGGACATTATCTTTATGATTGGTGTAAAACCAAGTTTGTACTGGAAGATCGCATGGATTTCAAGCCCCGTTGTGATGTCTTTGGTTTTATTTTTCAAATGGAAAACTATTTTCAATGTTATTTACGATGATTCTTACTTCATTGAGTCTTTGTTAATACGCTGCGATAAACTATTGTTATATATATTAGTAAGTGTCTATTTTTTTGTTATATTTATCCATATGTTAATACAACTTAAAAATTATTACTACCGTAAACACTTAAGATACTTGTTTCGCCCGGCTGCGGACTGGGGCCCAAAAGACAAGACATTGTTTAGAAGTAGAACCATGTTCGTACCGGAAATAATGACAAGAGAATTTTTGTACCGACAAATAAGAATTCGGGGGTATAGTAAGAAGAAATCCAAATTTAAACTTAAAGATAATGATTCTGTGATACGTAATGGACCTTCAAGTGAGCAAGTTGAGTGGAACGCTTTGACTTCCAATTGACAGATGTTCCGGCTTACAACGAGATAATAATTACCTGGCTTTTCATTGGGTCTGTATTGATTTGACACATGTACTGGCCCCGATCTTCCTCCTGAACGTTGCGTATGTGCAAATTCCAATTTGTCTGTCCGTTATGCGATACTGCCACTCTGTGGTTATTTGTGACTACATGCATGTGTATAGCTTGTATCGCCTTTGTGTCAGCTTTCACCCAACCTACCTGTATTCGAACAATGTATTACATATCGATAATTCGCTACAAAATTTTCTATATTTTTATTGAACTTAAAACTCACCCTATAACCCCCAAGATCTTGTACCAAGCATCGAAATGTAGCATCTCGACCGATGGGTACTGTAAGATTGGTAAGAGGCTCAGCGAATTCTGGCTGAAATGCTTGTCCTGAAAGCAACACTTGATGTTATTTTATTTGACCATCACGCCCGGTCCTGGGGTATACAGAAAGCACCAAACGCCAAATATATATGTATATATCTTTATATCGCCAAATATGTATATATCTTTCTTCATACATATTGTTATTTTAAGTAAAATTAAAATGAAGTATTATTAAGTAATTGTTTCAAAATATGTTTAAAAGTTTCTGAAAAGGTGCGAATTTATTATAAATTTATTGATAAACTAATTTGAATAGAATTTATTCACAATGTAATAAAGTTTCGGTGACATGTAATTACTCTATATTGTATTTAATTAACTGTACTTGGTTCATGTACTATGTATTTATTTTGCAAATAAATTGAAATTGATTATTACGAAAAGAACCGACGGTGAAAGTCAAATGAATCCTAATTTAAAACCAATTCGCATTGTTAACATCACAATAAAAACACTTACCAGCAAGCTTAGAATCGAGTCCCAACATGAAAATAGCGAGCAAATAAAGCGACCACCAGGGTTGCTGCATATTTTCCGTCACGCGAAATCCTCTGTGCTGCTGTCAATCACTAAAGCCCGGGATATCCATGTGATACTGTGAATAAAAATAAAATAAAAATTATCGTTCAGCGCTTTCTACAATAAATGCTATAAATGGTGCTACAGTAAAATAGGTACTCGTATATTATGCATAATGAACTGATTTAAAAATGAATAAGGTTAGATGCAACACTTTCACGCCGCACTGCTACACATGGAGCACTACACTTCGGAGGTCTGGAGTCTTATCCAACATCTTACCCTACTGTTGGATTGTCTACCTTCTTTTACCTACACTTTTTGGTATTTAGAGATAGATGAAAAATTTAAGCATAAACATATCATTCAACGGATAATTTAAATTTAGAGCAGCCGTAACTTTCTCCGCCAATCTGTGCAAACTTTATCGTCACATATACCTCACAATACTATTACCGCAGGAAAAAGTATTAAGTTTTTTTTAATTGGGGACGATTCTACACACGACTATCTTATCCTAAATTAGGCAATATAATACCTGTGTTATAGTAAGTGCATAGCCGTAAGGTGGTAAAACCAAACGTACAATGCATCATTGTACACCAGTGTGTACCATTAAACATACATATGTATATCTAAGCAAACATGTTGTGACATTAAAACACACAGCGCTATTGACCAACGTGGCCGTAATTACGATACACGCGCCGCGTACCTACGTCATGAATGTAGGAAAATTTTAATGATTTGATAGTCTTTAATGATTCACTGTTGTCTCTAAACATGTAAAGTGTATGGAGAATGAGGAGATGTATGGAGAATATTTAAAATGCTTTGAAGGCCTTCCAGAAATCGTTATGTACAGATTTCAACCAATAGCGACTGCTCTCTGAAGCACACAAAATGTTATAAAAATACAGTTACTTTAATGGATTTCTAATGTCCATGGGCATGACGATAACCTTCTTATTTAATTTTTTTAATAGATTGATATTTATTTAGACACATTTTCATATTCCTACTTTGGTAAATAAAATTATCAAATCGACTATTAAGGTGATTATTATTCATTAACTCGTCATTTTTATAACGGCTCTTGTGACATGATATTCAAACGTGTCGATCACTGTAATTAATAACGTTAAGCCATCTTTTTATATTGTACTTATAATAATTAATATATTAAACCTTGTCACCAATAATAACGGGAGGCTAGCGATCTGATAAACAGGTAAAAGATAGTTCAAGCTCCAGGCCACCCCAATATTGTGTTGAAATAAATGTTCTTTTTTTTTGTTCTTTCTGCCTTTTCTCTTTTATTAACATATTTTATGTTTACCCCATAAACTACGAAATGCAAGAGTAGCTGTATAGCTACTCACATGCCTAGGACGTAGAGGCCTTAGATCGTGCTGATAGGGTTCCAATATTTTCTGGCTAGTTGTTCTAAACTTGGTGCCTGTATAATAATATTTAAATGTACAGCTCGGCAATGAATTCTTATTATCACAGAATTACCGTATTGAAGTGTAATCAAGATCTTCACAAATGCAGGGATTCGTGTGCCCGATTCGTGCATAAATGGGCTGCAACCATCACGAGCTTATCTACACACGAGTGATGTTTTATGGAAAGATCGTTGGCCGTTTACGAGGTCTCGTCAACTCATAGAACTGCAAAGTGCCGATTGAAAACGTACGAAATGAATGCGGACGCGATCGCGCACCGGTAACTACTTTTCCGCAGAAACGCGATAATGCTTGAGAAAAATTCGAGGCACACTCACTCCTAACCCTATTGATACGGTAAGCAAGCGTGAAAGCTTATAACGGTCTTTTCGACCCTAGTACTATCGTTGTATCGAAAAAGGTTATTTGAATGTGTAATCTGAAGTTATGTGTTATAAATATCGTAAGGATTTCTGCATAGATATATACTGGTATGTGCATATCGTTACGTAATGTCTTGTCTACGACAGCCGGACCATCTGAACCGTATCTCGACTGTGAATGCTTAATTCGTCTAAGTACCTATACATGGTCTGAAACCGTTTAAGCTTTGTATATAATGAAATAATACTTAACCTACATACATATATCTATATAAATAAGAAGTGTGATACATTAGAGACTTCTATAATTACTACATAAATAAAAAAAAATGGTTTAAAGACAGTAATTATTCTATTCGTGGATAAAATCTTTATAGATGATGCTTAACCGATAATGGCGAATTCCGCGAAAAGTTCTGTTTTTTGAATAGCATTTTAAGTAATCGCCCCTAATTGTTCTTGCCAGATAAGTCATTAAACTGTATCGAAAGTTTTCAGAGCGTTTCAAACACTTAAAACAACCAAGTTAGGCTCTAATTTGTACCATCTCGAAGGCACGCCTCAAACAGCTCGTTCGTGGATCTAAGCCTCAGCCATCGTGAATCTAACTAAGCCTCAGTCATAGTGAAACTAGTAGTGTCTCACGGTGCTGTGAAGATATCGCCACCTTATAATTTACGAGAAATTTGAATTATATTTCATAATATTTTCAGTATAACCAGCACTCTGGGGTACAATTTGCTTCTCCTCTTCAAACTTCGTTTGCCTTCAAGTTATCGCCACCTACAGTTAGTTTTCCAGAGTTCTACCGTAAAATATCAACAGCGTGTGCGTATAAATGTGGTTGGCTTAGTTGCCAAAATTTTACTTCAACTATGTTACATTCTCTACAAAACAAATTTTGAATACATCGTAGTACTTCATAACATCTATTTATAAGATCAGTTTGCTTCAATTAAAATCAGATATTTGAATTCATTTGTAGTAACTTCTCAGAAATTAAACAACTTTTTGTAGTAATTTTGTAAGCAGGATTTCAAAGTGTTTTGAAATATTTTCCAATAAATATGTATTACATGTATTTGTCTTAAATATGGTAGCGTTCAATCAGACCATTAGTGCAAAATACGCTTGTAAAATACACCAAAATTGTAAATTAAAGATCCAATTATACTATGATTAAAGAGTGAGTTACAGTTTTATCTGTAAATGGCAAATAACAGTTTTCTAACACTTCACGGTAATTAGCGTTCGAGTGTTTGCCTTAAGTTAACTTCACCGGAAGTAAATATTTGATGTACTGTAACAACTACCAACTAAACTTTCAAATTCGTAACGGTATCACTGTAAGTGTATGTAGTTCCAGCAATATATTGAGTTTGAATATTGATTGTGAATAAGAAAAAGTCCTTTTATAATTTCTATTCATAACTTATCCCGTAAACAACATTTGCAATTATACTGCTTATGTATTATTAAATAGAACAAGAAAGGAGGCGAAATGCATCATTTAAAAATAGCTATTCCCAGAAATTGAAAAAGGCGTATCATATAATTTTACAATATTTTAGAATTTTATAAGTACGTTCAGAAAATAATGTCAGATTATGGCAATACACGAAACACCGCCACAATGTCCTGTAGAAAACTATTGGCATTACCTAATGTTTAATTAATTCGTTTTTCTATATATCCCTGTTAATAAATGAACAAGCTATTTTAGGCGGTCCGTCAACCCCATCCATCCGTCTGTCTCTCACTGTAATCACTCGTGGTCATTAATTGAAAAGAAAATCTCTTGTCAGATGTGAAATTAACAACGAAATATACAATGTAAATACCAATATACCAACTTTTAACGAACTCTCCGTGTATTGTTTAGTGTTATATATGTTTACACTAGTGACCTTTATAATTTAGTTAATTAATTTATAGCATTTAATTAATTAATGAGGCATAGCGCGGCTTCTGTTGCTTAAGTTGATCATTTGGGAAAGCGTCTCAATGTTAGGTAAGTTTGACCGCTATAATATTGGTTGTCATGGCTGTAATAAATCATTTTTATTATTACTATTAAATCATTCTCATTTAACTAACACATCACTATACATCTTCCTTTTATTATCTACTACACATGGATGAACACTAACGAACTAAATGTTATTTGCATGGGATTTTATATGAAGTATACATGTATATCTACGAGTATATCCATTAAAAGTGATTTAGTTAGGTACCTATACAATCACAAAAATCGTGTACGTTTTAGATAGCTAAACAGTATCTACTACAAATGTATTATAAGCGTTTTTTCACCTAAAACATCCTATTGACATTTTTTATAATTACGATTATATGCATTTATATACTTACTGAATATAACTTACGGAATTTCAATAAATTCACTAAATAATTTATGTAATATGTCTGTGTGGTTACAATCAGTTTTAAATTGCGATAAGGCAATTTCGGCAAGTGCTTACGAATGTATGAATTGGGAATACTAATATATATGAGGCGATAAATGAGACAGGGTATGCGAAACTAAGGTGTAATAATGGCTAATAAAAAGCACAGAATCTTATTTGAGTATACTGGCACTTTAAATTTTCACCATAAAAATAAAACTTTATTTGGCCGCCAATAACAAAAGTCAAAATGTTTTTGGGGACTGACACACTTGGCGATTATTTTTTATTGCAAGTTATGCAAAGCCACGCGTATCCCAATATTCTTTACTGCGTGACATATTTTACATTTGCATATTGTATTTACTACATTTATAATAGTCTGTAGTGTTTTGTTATATTCTTAAAATATCTCATTTATTAAAAAAAACTGAAAGTTATTAAGGATTTATAAATGACTTTATTTATTTTATTGAATGACTTTATTTAAATTTAAAGACTTTACTTTATATGTACGTACTGTACGTTTACAACTTTGTTGTGACAGTCTCATTTTTCATTTTCTTATTATGTATGTATTATGTACAATCCAGTTCGAGAGAACTTCATCTCGGCGCAGCGACATCACATAATTCTATAATAAACTATCAACTCCAAGAGACTTAGTGACACGAGAAATGTCTTCAAAACAGTTTTTATACCCGTTAGAACTCAATCTCGCAAACTAGAAATATTATGTTACTTCATCGTCTTGCACGTGCGCGGTAAACATGGACTGCATAAAAGTTAAAGCAGAATAAAAATGGAGAGCATACACCCATCTGACACTCGGTTGAATTAATAAAATCTAGAAAATTAATAGGAGTCAACTGTTATTTATCGAAAATCCATTATGATTAAATTAATAAAGTTATATTTTAAACTATACCAATTAGATTTCCGCGGATTCGTCTTCGAGTCCATATAGCCGAATGATCTCTATTCAGAGCCTTTGGAGGGAAACACGTGTTGACAGAAACGAAATACCTTCCCCGCGGCTTGCGGCAAAGTTAAATTACATATTAAGTTTCATAGACTAAACTCTTAATGTTTCAAATATTTCAAGTAATTTTCTCTCCAAAAGCCATTTACATGCAGATAATTTTTTACAGTACTTTCTTTTAAAAACCATCTTAAATGAAAACCGGAAAACCTGTTTTTATACCTATAAATTTAGAATATAATCAAAATTTACTAAAAATAATACACGCTAAATTTGTAATACCTATTTTTAAAATATTTAAGCCCTACTGCACCTACGTAATATTTTTTTGCAAAAATAATTAATTATTAAATATATTTACAACGATATAATAACAATATAACTCATCAGCTTTTATAAATTATTGGTTCAACATATTTTATGAAAATTGTATAGTGCTATACAGTCAATTTTAGATAGCCGGTAACTATAATAATTAAATGAACAAAATTTCTAATAATTAAACTGCAATAAATTCAAATTAAGTAACTAATAAACATATACGTATTACATAAACTTTAAAATATGCAAAATAACAAAGCATATATGTACATACTCGTATTATGTACGTATATACATTATATATAGTCAGTTTGTCGCTTGTAAATAATAATAAAAAACAAATATAATAAGCTTCAAACTGGACTCAATGCTTACCTGTTTACATTACCACAATGAGACTTGTTCGGGCTTCTGCTTATTTCCAGTAATTTAATATTTGGTAAACATCGCGCCACGAAGTTTTGGCGTCCACGTGATAAGTTGTTACGATCCCCAGAGAGCGACGGCGTGTTCGAGCCGAGGGCGCGCCACACACTGCGGCCGATTGCTCATTCAGTCTTCCACTCTGTCGTTATTCTTACGCAGATGTCCGTATGATGGGGCAGATACGAACCAAATATAATTTTCGAACAACCCTAAACACCGATGTAGACACGCACTATACATGTACGAGTACCTATGGCCGCATGAATGCCTGGTACCACGGTAAAACTTCGCGCAAGTTCTAATTGCTTGAAAGCTTAAGTGAGCTGAAGTTCTGCTGTAAACATAATAAATGTTCAGCTGTTTGTAATTCCCTCCTGGGTTAATTAAATACCATTAGAACCGAAATGCAAATATTTAGACGGGTAATATAATTAGTTAGCTTAGTCAATAAATTAAATTGAACTGTACTTGGATTGAGAAAATTATGGAAATCTACAGCAACATGTTTCATACAAATATGTGTATCTATTTTTTTGGAACAGTATACGAGTACAATAATAACTAGGTCAATTACCAAATCTAAGAGTAGTGGTAGTAGGGGTACTTAGTAAAAGAATATAACAATAAAACAAAAAGTAGTATCAAACATATATACGTTTAACACACGGAGGAAATTTAATTGAATTTTCAAAAGAAATGTATTACATACTTCCGGCAAAATTTAAATTTACTATTTAACTACTAATATGTTGCAAGATAAGTGACTTCTCAAAGTAATATTAAAAGGTCACTCTAATGAACAAAGAGGCACAATTTCCTTGACCTCCGCCACAGATACTTATAAAACAAGTAACTTAGAATGGAGATAGAATAATTAGCCACTTCCCGCTAATTTCCAAAGTTATTAATTGAGAACCGTTTGAAAGGACCGTCATCAGTGTGCTGAGTATGAGTTTTTCAAATCTACTCGATCGCGTTTGCGAAAACTACAATTTGTATGGGAATTGAAA
>DWGJ01001194.1:0-21597 GCA_018246895.1 Aspitha aspitha aspitha
TATTCGTGTGCTAAAAGTTATTCGTGATTAAAACCGATTTCTGAAAAGGTGCGATTTTTGTGACGCCGAGTATAGTAGCATTTAGCTACATAATTTTTAACCACAATAAAGAAATGTATCCATCACATAAATGTTGGTCCTGGATGGAAACCGAATCCACAATCTCAGGTTTAGCAGTCAAGGTCCACTAGATCAAGGTGGTCAATAGTCAGTAGTGCCCAGCCTATAGTTATGAATATGTTATGTTAATTTTATAGGTTCTATTGACACAATACGGGTGTGGAATGTACAGACAGGCCATGCCACATGTCGTATGTCAGTGACTCGACGCGGGAAGGAGATCATTGTGTGGTGCCTAGCTGTACTCGCAGACAATGTTGTTGTCTCTGGTGATAGCCATGGGAAGTTAACCTTTTGGGATGGCGCTCTTGGAGAACAGGTACACCCACAGTTATCTAACATGCTGTAAGACTTCTCATAATGTTAAACATCTATTGACAGTCCCTGGAGCTGGGACTGTTCATATGCCATGAAGAAACTTACTGTGACATCATAGCAAGAAATTTTCTGTGTTGTCACACCACTCATTAGCCTCTGCTCTGTACTGTCATTGAAAGTTGACAGATTTGAATATAAGAACTATAAATATGCAATACTAGATGCCCCGGTGAACTTCGTACTGTTCACAACAATTCTGATCTTCAAAATACATTATAGTCTATATGTCGCTGAGGACTAATAGCTATATAGGATAAAAAGTTTCATAGAAATCGAAATCGAAAATAGTTTTTGCGTTAAAGCCGGGCAACAGACAGACATACAGAAATGTTAAAATGAATTTTTTTGGCTTGTGTTACATGTATGACGACCCCTAAGCGTATTTTTTTAAATTTTTATTCAGTATACAGAAATGAATTCTTCTACATTTTTATTATGTGTATAAAAACTGTTCTTGTTATATGTATTTTCAGATTGAATCATACACCACTCATAAGGCTGATATACTGTCTATAGCAGTGTCAGAGGATGAAAAGAGCCTGTACTGCAGTGGTATGGATCCTGTCATAATTAACTTTATTAAAGTGAACAAAAGTTCAGGCAAGCAGTCAGCAGCTCAATGGGTAAAAAATGTTCAGAGGAACATTCATGAACATGATGTCAGGTGCAATACTTATGCCATATTTTACTACTCAACAATCTATAAACAATCATGACTTATTGATTATTGCTTATATTTATTTATATGGACGATTGCTTATGTTTTTAATACTTATCCAGTAATTGAAACCAAATTTAATAATTGAACCTATCATTCACCATGCGAAATCTCTTATCACCCTAAATTTATTATGATTATAAATTCACTTGAATTAAAAGATATCAATAAATTTTTCTATTTGCTTTATCGTGACACCCATAATGGAAAGTTGAATGGAATGCATTAAAATATGTATTATTTTTTCCCATTAAGTATACCAACCTGTTGCTTCAGTTACAATTACACTATATTATATATTTTAAATAAGTTTATATATGATACATATGTATTCTTTTATTCTCTTTTATTAATTCTTCACTGCCTAGTACAAACTTGTATATAACTAAAACCTGATTAGTAGTAACGTTTTTATTTTTCAATCATAGGGCCCTTGTAATACATGGCGATAGGCTGATATCGGTTGGAATAGATGGCTACCTTGTTCAGTCGAGCTATCCTCCAAAGTGGGTCATGAGAATACCACCCATGATACCCGCACCAAGATCAGCAGTATGTGCAAAGAAGAAGTTGCTCCTTTTAAGGTAAATTAACTTTCAGCATTATTATCATTCCTACTTTCATACTTTATCATACTATAATTTTATATTTGAGCTGTTTTATATGTTAACTTTCTGTAAACCTCTAGCATATAATTTAATTAAATAGCATGTTTAAGAATATATTTATATATTTCTAACATAAAGATTTAAGAACAATAGGTTTCTAGCACGACTTCATAATAACACCTTGTAACACAGTTAGTAGTTATATTGATGCAGAGCATTGGTTCACAAAAATTTTAAATATCAGTGTTAAAATTTTACAATTTCACCTTTACAGATACAGCAATTATCTTGAAGTTTGGAAATTGGGATTGTATGCAACAAATGAAAGTGGAAAGGTTATTTTCAATAGCAGCTTAAGCTTTAAACATAATGGACAGAAACCTGATAAAACTGAATTGGAGCGAGATTCTGAAATATCGGTCATTAACAATGTGAATGAACACAATGATCATCAAAAACACACATTGACGCTAACTGATAAACCAGTTAAACTAGTTTCAATACAGACCAAAGGACACAAACAAATACTTTGTTGTGATATGTCACCAAATGGAGAGTTTATTGTTTATTCCACAGACAGTCACATCAGGATGCTTCGTTTGGAAACAGTAAGTCATTGATAGGTTTGCTTTTTTTTGGAAATTTTGGTAATAAGCACACAGTCTCAGCGCTTCATATAGGCCTCCAGGTTTCTCGTAACGCAAGAGGACACAAGAATGGGTTGTAGAGGAGCTACAATTATGTATAATCACAAAGTTGTTCATCAATGAAATTGGGTTGATGTAAACACATGATTTGTTGTTCATCCTTAATAAATAATGTTTTGTACGCTTTCCAAACTCCGAATATGAGCTTGACTCAGTTCCCCAGTGCGATTACGACTCAGGAGTAATTCACTGGTTACACAGGATGAGGAGCAAAGCGCCGTGTCTCTAAAGAAAGTGTTGATAAACGGCATGTCGGGTTGTTGCGATCGCATTGCCTTCACCGAGGACTCTCAAACGATGCTCGTTCACTGCGCGGGCGCGGTCCACGTGCTGCACGTTGACTCGCAAGCTGGCGCTACTGTGCTACATACTATACCTACAGAGAAATGTAAGTGCTCGCCAATAAACGCACTGTATAATATAGACTAAGAGAAATAGTTTGCAACTAACAGTTTATTCAATATCGTCTCTAGCTATTAATTTAATGTTTAACAGCATATTATATTGTTTGGATTATATTTAAAAAATACATATTAATACATTGAATGTCGCTAGGAGTATGGTCCCCAACAATATTTCGTTATTTTTTTAATACTCCTCATACCCTTACTACAGTCCATATTTTATTATGTAGGTATTTTTGATAGTAAAATAATAATGTTGTAGATTTGAAAAAGAAGTCAATACTGCACCTCGTCGTCTCAAAGCAAACACCCTCAAATGCAACCTATCTAGCGTTAGTAGATATTCAGAGCAGCATAGCTGTCTGGATCCGCAAGTCAAAGAAGTTTGAATACTATGTTTCGCTGCCCAAATATAGATGTGTTCCCTCGGCTATAACGATCAACAGCGAAGAAGAGACTCTTATTGTCATTTATGTGGATCAAAAGGTAAGAAAACCACTACTGTCTGCATAGAATACAAAAGAATTTTTATATACTGTCGGTCGTTTTTTGGATGAACAAAACCCTTCGGTTTTGTGCGTCAGATCGATGACTAAAACATGTATGTATGACCTTCATTGAGTATATTATGCCTTATGAGAAATAAAACTATTTGAATTTGAGTTTAATTATACTTTTTAGAATTATATGAAAAGTTTTGGATAACAATTGATGTTCATATGAAATTTCATATGGTCATGTGGTGAATATAAAAAACAATGTTACATGGCCCGACACTTTTAGAAATAGCATTTTTTATAGAATTTTTTAGAAATAGCATTAATGTATAAACATATATAATATGATCCATTGTTCCCACTTAACAAAAACTATTTTGTGACATAAACATTTGTAATACGGATCCAAAGAAAGGAACACTTATATAATATGATTTATAATAATTATTATTATTATATATGATTTATTATAATAATTATTATTATAATTAAATTTCTTAAGCATCAATAAATTATACTCGTAATTTTGAAAAAGTGGTAGAAATATCAGAAAAATTAAATGAATTTTTACTAATAAATTAAATGCATTTTATGTGTAATTATTATTATATATGAAATAATAATCCAGATGTGTTCATGTACGTATTAATTAGCCACAATCATTTATACTTCTATACTATATATTATATTATTATAAAGAGGAAACCTTTGTATGTTTGTGATGTTTTCACACAAAGCCCACTGGACCGATTTCAAAAATTCAATCTAAAATTCAAAAATCTTCACCGAGTGACATTACAATACAAAAAAAATAGGGATCGCTAATAAAAGAGCAATAATGTAACCCAAGCTGTGATATGTAATTTATATGGCAAGCTAACGTTTGCCGAGTCTGCTAGTAATACATACAAAAGGCGGGCATCGACCGGTCGAATATACGGGCGAGGCTCTGGAAGATTATCGTCTGGAAGATTACTCGTTTGTAATATTTCAGATAATAGAGTACCAGTTGTCCAAAAAGAAGTTGGTGGAATGCGAGGCGCCGGAGGAGCGGGCCGCGCGCGGCGCCGCCGTGACGGGCGCGAGCGCGCACCCGCGGCGCCGCGCGCTTCTGCTGCACGACGCCGGCGCGCTGTGGCCGCTGTGGCCGCGCCGCGCGCCCGTACGCACCTCTTCATTATATTCAGTTTTAAGTGGTCTCATAATAATAATAGTGATGTTATCTCATCCTAGTCGCCAATTGTTATCTATTCACATGTAATAAAGGAAACACAGGAACCTCTTGTAGACATTTAATGGCTGACAACCAATGACAATAATAGCTAAGTATTTCAGAAATAGATTATTGAAAAAGTATTACACTCGTTGGTAATTAAACTAATTTTGAATAGATAGACACTTGGCTAATACCATTTCATTTTAAACATTAAGACCCATAATAATGTTCTCAAGGACAAATTTTTCTGAAATGAATAAATCAATATTTATATATTACCTGTTATCTATTTACATTATATGACTGTCGAAGTCTGCTTTCAAATATCTATTGTTATGCATTTGTAATGATTAAGGTATAATTTTTTTTGTATATTATTTATAGGATAACAAAGATGAAGAACCAAAACCGAAAAAGAAATCAAAGGCTTGGTATACAAATACAAATCTAAGAATAATTCCAATCAAGGTAATATTATTATGTTACTATTTACATACAGTATTTATAAGAAAATAATGTTGCATATATTTTTATCTGTATGAGTCATAAAAAAATAATAAATAATCCGTAATGAATGTTACAGGATGTGTTAATTTGTCATAAAACTCATGAGGATAAACTGTAATGCATATTTTTTCTGTTTAGTATCTGGGAGGATTCCATTGGCTGGGGGATGACGAAGCCGTCACTATAGAAATCTTACCAGAAAATATAGTGTCTCAACTGCCCCCGGTGCTACCGTCGAAAAGACCTAATGTGGATTAATTTAAATATATTATAAACACTAATGTACTACAATGTTAATTGTGTTTTTCTTACAAATAAGTATTTTATAATTAAAAAAAAAAAATGTGTACTGCGGATTTACTTACCGCTTGGAGTTAATTGGGCTCCTGCTTTAAAAATTATCTAATAAGTTAGTTTGTAAATCTCTTTTTCTCACATTTATTGTATTACTGTGGTGAAATTTTTCTATCAAAATGGTTACCCTTTAACCAGTAGGTCAAAAAGCCTGCAGAGAGCCTAAGAACTATAAGTCAAATATATAATTAGAGTAGTCTCAAACTATTTTCGTCTACATACAATAGAGTAGTCATACATTCTCGAAGTAACAAATACTTTCAAATAACATCTAACCTAATCTATTGACAATACTTCACGAGACCGTATTCTTGATTTCTATGACGTGTTACTAAGTTGGAATTCAGTATCGACAATGTTACACTTAACCATACTACACTTTATTAGGCAGCAATGCATATTTGATCGATTAATTGCATGTTAAGAATGTAGCGAATGGAATGCGATTAATTCGATTGTTTTAAGTGAATAACGAATTGTTGAAGTCGAAAGGTGTGAGTGCGAGGGATTGCGGCCGCGCCCACATCTCGTCGGTGAGCTCGCAGCGCGCCGGCGGCAGCTTGTACGATATCGGGTCTCCGGCGCCGCCGCTGTAACCAACATTACTTACATCAACAGTTAGTTACGTTTTAAGATCCAATATGAAGCCGCACAGATGTCAATCTCACGTAAGTCAATAACCTATCGGCATTTATGCAGTAGCGGGCACGATCAATATTCACTGTATACTGATCAGACCCGTGTACAATAAACGTATTGTTGTCATTATATTTAATTGGCAAACGATAAATAATAGTCCCTGTGCGGTACCATCAGGTGGCCCGTTTGCCTGTTTCTTAACCTATGCAATTAAACAAAAACCATACAAAATAAAATATGTATTTTTAACATACTCAAAATTAATCAAAACAGACATACCCCAAAAATATAATTGTTTGCTTGTAAGGGTCATAGATTTCACCAGGTGGCAGCGGGGGTCGGACTGGATAGTCACGTGACGTTTTTACCAAGCGGCCGTACCTTTCCAGAGCACATTTTGAACGATAGCCAATCATGCCTGAAAACCATCAATAACTGTTACACATTAGAAGTTGGACTTAAGACTATCTGAGCTGACTTAACATCTGCTCTCGTGGTTTAAGAAGAGAATAGATAATCAGGAACTGTCGGCGAATTGCGGCGCCTGACATTTATTCATAGCGACCTCTTCTTATGATATAAATCACTGATCGAGCAAAAAAGAAGTCGATTTACATTATGGGTGGGTTACATGTTTGTAAATTATCAATTTACTGACGTTATGTAGCCTACTGAAATTATTACTAGTCAAGAACTTACACATTCTTTACGTTCTTTCTCAAGTTCATGAAAGTAGCAAATGGACGTATAGACCACCCGATGTTGTGTGGATATCTACACATTAGATTCATTTTTTAAAATTCTTGCAAAGATTACTGACAGATTCATTGCAATCTCTATGGACTACTTTGGAACGACTCATGCCTACCACCCGTACCGGGAATAGGTACCTATAGTACGACCACGGCTGCTGAGCTGCGGAATTAGACGCAGAGTTTGTGTTTCCGCTGGTGATTCCTAAATAGAGGCTTTACCAATTACTATTTATTTATAAGATAACTATAATCGATCTATTATATAATATGTTAAACAGATTCTGCAACAAATACAAAAAGGTTAAGATTTATGATTCCAATTTATTTATTTATTTATTTATTTATTTATCCAATGTGGAGGTTTATCATATAAAAGTGGAATTACAATAATTAATAAAATAATATAATAAAAAAAATTACCCGAACTGGTTTGAGGTAGGGCTGTGGGTGACGGGTCGATCACTACTGCGCAAGGACCCTTCTCTGGCTGGCAGCTCACCGAACGAAGTCCTGCACGATACTCGTCAAGTTTGAAACCTGTTTTCAAGCACACGATGTCTTCTTAAGTTTTTACCAATGTCTCATAAAAAGTATAAATACAGTAGAATCCGTTTACTATGACTCAATTTACATTGACCAACCGCCTATTATGACGTACATATTACACAACAAAGTTTGGTTTTCATATAAAATTCATTGTAAAAAAGTCGGAAATAGTGACTTCCCTTACAGTGGCATGTCGCTTATTATGACCCATTATTGATAAATTATGTCCGGTTTTAATGACCGACATGACGTAGTTACACCTTCGGTAATTGTCCCGACGAGACGATAGATTTGATCATAGCGATATTGAAAATGATAATTTGACCATGGCGATGTCTTCTATACACAATAGTATTACAGACTGTTATTACAATAAAATGAAAAAAAAACAAAAACAGGCAAAAATTACAGATTCCCTAATAACAAAATAAAAATATATTACATGTGTAAATACACATGTATCGTACTTATTACGAGCAATTTATTTTGATTTTACTATGCTATGTTTCTCTAATAAAATACATAAGTACATACATATTTACATAAAAAAGGGTTTTTTTCACAAAATGCTTTGTATGACGTCCGCTTATTATGACGTGATTGTCAATTCCCTTCGATATAATTATAAACGGATTCCACTGTAATTAATCTCATTTAAGATAGACATCATAAACTGCTTAGGTACTACTATTATTTTTTTTATGTAAGTATTGACCTAATTTTTGTGCCTCTTCTTCCTGTATATCACGAATGTAATTGTAAAAATTCCATCGTTGTGGCCATAGTCTTGCAGCCTGCTTACTTTTTCGTGTAACTGCATTCCTGGAAAACGACAACTTCTAAAAGTAGGAATTACATTGTGAACAAAAGAACAATCATGCAGACAGGTAACATAATGTCTATCATATTATGTAACTAATTGTTATTCAATAGGTGACTACTCCAAAACGCAATTATAAAAAAGGAGGATACACATTAGACATCGGTTTATATGCACTATCAAACTGCCAAAATATGCATGCAAATATGCATGAAAAAAGAGCGAAATATGCACGAATATGCACTAAAAAGGGCGAAATATGCACTATCAAAAAGACATACATTGTTAGAAATTGCGGTTATTTCCACATAATACTTATATATTATTATTAATTAATATTAATATTAGTTATTATTAATATTAGTTACATATAAATTATTACTTATTTAATTATAACATATGTATAATAAACTGTAAAATATACACAAGAATTATACTTATTTATTATTCTTGTTACAATAAACAATAACATATTTTTCCAAGCTTTCTGCAGCAAACGTGACGTTTGTCACCTAATATTAATTAATAGGCTGAAAATGACCTTTTGACGTCTACTGACGTTACAGGACAGAACTCTATATATGGCGCTATTTCTGCAGAGACCTCGTCAGAGTTTGTCGGGCGCCGTTGATAAATGCGTCCATTTTCTTTAATCCTTTTTATACAAAACTGCGATTAATTTGTAACGAATTTTTGCTATACTGAACTCGAAAGAGAATTTATCTGATTAATCATTTTTTCTAATATTCCCAAAGACTTGCACAAACGAAGGTTTTGAGTGTCTCGTTTCTCAATAGCATCGGGTATATTGCTGAAAAATGTGGTAATACAACACGCCTACCACGTATAACTACTGAAATATGAAATATGCACTAGCAATGAAAACGTACCAAAATATGCAATAACGCTATAAAAATAGCATTATATGCATTTGCATATTCAAATATGCAAATGCATATAATCCGATGTATACACGTTATACCTATGTACGTTATATGTAGTATTCCTAATACTTTTCGGACAAGGGTCGTCACTTAGATATGCGATACATTTCGTTCCTCTGAACATTGAGCTTTTTAGGTATTAGACAAAATAACGGGTATTATAAAAGAATGTAAATACAGAAATTTTGTGTACATACAGAATTCCTTGTGCCTTTACTGGATCCGTCGAGGGCTCTCTACGAACTCCTATAGCCACAGGCGCTTGTCCCGTATTTTCCATGGCGAGGTGTGTACGGATATAAAAATTTAATAAATGAAGTATTTTATTAACCACAAAGACATGAGTAACCGTTTAACCGCACTATAGACGTTTAACCGTTACCATGATTGCATCACTATTGATCAAACATTTTGAGAACGTAAATTACAGCAGAAATAATTACTGTCACCATACTTTTGGCGTTCAGTCCGCTCTTTGGTTGGTACAACCTACTAACTTTACGTGTTACAAATAAACTATGTTTAAACAGTCTTATAATGATATTACGATTATTTTAAAGGATATTAACGTAGGTATTAAAACGATTTGGTGATATTTAAATACTAACATGTACGAAATTCCTCCAACTTTTAAGTATTACAGTCTACTTTATCTGATAATGTATCGTTACAATAATCGTATGACTGTACCTGTTTGTCTAAGAAATATAATTATGCAGTAAAAATCCATCACTAATGAACTTGCGAGTCATTTAACATACCTTTAATATATAAGGAACTTTCACATTAAACCATATGCTACAAAACGAGACGAAATAGCAAAATAAGAATTATTATATAGGTACATAGGTATTACCTAATGAATAGGTCTTATTTCATATCTGCAGTAAAATATAAGTAAGGAGAAATGTCTTGCGTAAAATATACAGCCCTTGTATTGCCTGTCGTGTGCATTTTGTTATTAGAACGAACCTTCATATCTACCTACGGACAACTCATGACCTAATATTTGATATCGAAACAGGACTAATTTCTCATTTCATTTACGAATTTGCTAGTCGCGAGCTTTGAATATTGAACTCTACTACATTTTTGCTAACGTAATTAAGCTTGAATAGCCAGATATTGATATGACAGACAGATAGGTATATATTATTTCATAAATATTTAAGACTCTTTGAATCTTTATTTTCCTCGAATTTCCAGTTAATCTCGATATTGTCAGTGATGTTATTAGCAGTCATTTTAGCGGTGTCATTTGACATCTTTTGCAACATAATTTTTCAAGTTCAAGACCTACCTACCTACCTAGTAAGTAAACAGCAGTTAAACTATGCTAGCGTATACTCACCGGCAATGAGTCACTATTTACAGTAGGTACCAAGATGACATAAAAACCAACTAGTTTTGATTAACACTTGATAAGGCATATCAATGTCCACACAGAAATGTGCACTACTTTAATTTTGTCTTCTTATAGATATATCACATTTAATAAGGCCACAAAGAGTTACATCAGTATGCGTAATATAGCACATGACCTAATTTCGAGGCATGAAAGTCGCGCTGAACGAAAGGGTCGTGAAATGCGCGCCCGTTCGCCCGCAAGCAGCACCTTTCCGCTCGCCCCCGCGTCTAGACGCCTGGCCTTTACTATATCGTCCTCTTCTCGTACCCACACGTACGTATAGGAGTGTAGCCACTTTCTCTCAGTCAATAAGCACTAAACCTCGTTAACCCAACGAACGTGCAGGTACCACATACATATTTTCAAAATAAAATTAAGTAAGCTGTGAGCTACAAATACCAGTGATTTTACGAACTACCTATATCAGTGATTATTTTTATATACCACATTATTTTTAGATTAGGTGCATTTCATTTTAACAAACATAATTAAATTTTGTCTTAACTTTAAATATACAAGTTTCACTAACAGTTTTCCAATTAATAATATTTTACTTTAGAACAGCTACTCAAGTACAATGGAAAGTCACCTTGTCTGTTTCAAAAGGTCTTCAATAACAATGTGAGTTTTATACGTTAATAAATTGTAGAAAGAGAAAGAATTTACTTTTCTATACAATTTTAATTAAATTAAGTATTGATGATTGTTTCAAAAAGTGAGTTTTTACTGATTACAATATAAAGATTATATAAAGATTACGCGTACGAGAAGTTTTTTAATTTATTACTGGTATTAATTAAAATACTTTTTAACAAAGTTTCTAACAAAGTAATATTATACAAAATCTATACATATAATAAGAATGTAGAAGAGTTCAATTCTGTACATTGCATAAAAACAAAAAAATACCCCTAGGGGGTTTTCATACAAGTAATACCTACAAGCGAAAAACAAATCGCTCAAATGCCTAAAGAAGTTTTCACTTCAAAAATTCATTTTGAAATTTTTGTCTCTCTCTCTATTGTTCGGCTTTCACGCAATAACTGTTTGTCGGATTTTGATGCAACTTTTTTGTTATATAGCTATTAGCCCTAGGCAACATATAGGATATAATTTATTTTGACTATCGAATTTGTGAAATGATACAAAGTTCGCCGGGCAGTAAGTTCATAATATGAATTTGACGTTTCTAACAGTCGGATCACTTAACATAATGAGACTGTTGGAATGTTAGATTAAGAAATATTGACGTTTAGAAACAAATACCACAGACATCGATGTTGCGCTCTGAAATAATCGATAGATATTTCAATGTATGTAAATACTATCTGTTACACGGTCTGGGCACAGGATAACGTTAATACTGTTGTGACGTTCATCTGGCCGCGGGTGGGGGCGCACCTACCGTCTAGACGGCGACCGCCATACATCCATGGTGTTACGAGTACGAGTAGCTATGTATTAAAACACGACGCTAATTAGTATTACGTTAGCCCCCTGTTACGCGTTAGTTGGCATTGGGAACAACGTAGGTATGTATTTGCAGTGATTTACCGTAGGTACCAGTGCCTGAGTATTTTCTATAATATGCCATTGTCTAGAATATAGGCTCTAGATAAAGGCTTATCTAGCCTCTAGATAAAATAAGCGTTCTCTATATTAGTTCTCACACAGTTACCTCTCTTAGTTGAATGTGCCATTTCTTGTCTAAGATTAGCATAATTTCATAAAACGGTATGCTTACATCTAGCAAAAATACATAATTTAAATTCGGAAATAGTTACTCTACTTACGTAGTTTACTTTATAGCCAACTTGCAAAAGCCAGGTATTTCAAAGTCGCAATAAGTACAAACGTATAATTTAATCACTGTGTCGGCAAACTGCGCGACGCATATCAAACGATGCATTTGAAAGCAACAATGTTGTACAACGTGACTATCTCACCTTTAGACCATTTGTCCTTCGAGATATATACTCGTAACGCGTCTAGACTAGACAAGTATCAATCGTGTAGGTAACTTCTGCCTGCGGCGACAGCTAACCGGATTATAAGTTTATTTTCTACTATTTTACAAATTTAAGTACATCATAAAACGTTATTTCATTACTTCATTATATGTGTAATAAATGTATATTATTTCATTATATGTATAAGTAGCTATAGAATAAATGTAATTAATATTAACTCCCATACCTACTTAATGATCAAAAAAATGTTTAAGCATAAATGCACAAAAAGCGCGGTAACATACCACATAACAACCATATAATCGTACCTATATGCTTTTTACAATAATTGACATGTTGATATTGTTAAATATTCAAAGATATGAAATTATGTAAACTAAAAGCAAATAATACTAACATTTTTTGTTCATTATTTCTATTATATTATATTATATTATATTATATTATTAAGAATTATTTTTTACTTTTTAATGCGATTAATAGTTAAAAAACATTAGATCTTGAAGAAGTTTGAATCAAATCTGTCCGTTCAGTTATTTTATTTTGATTTCTTCGTTTGTTATATTTTATTATTCTTATGATATTTCTTTTTTATTCTTGTATCTCTTTTGTGTTGTATTTTTACTGCGCGCTACGCAAATAAAGATATTTTCTTTCTTTCTTTCTTTCAAAGTGAGTTAAAGTTGAGTTCAAAGAAGTCGGTTATATACATACAAGTGAAACTAATGTTCAATAGAATTAATAAAAGTAAAGAACTTATAAAAACTGTAAAAAGACGTAAAAAAGCATACTATGGGCATATAAATAGGAACGAGAAATACAACTTAATAAGGAATATAATTAAAGGAAAGGTTGAAGGTGAAAGGGGGGGCATAGGCCGGAGAAGAATCAGATGGTATGATAACCTGAAAGCCTGGACAAGCATTAAGAGGGCTATTGAACTAAAGAGGAAGACTGAAGATCGGAATGATTTTAGAGAGATGATCGCCGACATTCGTTAGGACAGAGCACCGGGAAGGAGAAGAAACTAATGTAAGGCGTGTAAAAAATATTACTGAAAATTACATAAAATGTATTGTTGTAATATAATCTATTTATGAATAAAGTGCATGCAAAATTATACACTTACCATTACTTACAATACGGGAATATAGCTTAAGCGCCTTGTATTTTTAGAAAAAGGATTAAAATGTCCAATAATACTATTCGCAATGACTTCAGCACAGTTTACGTAAGGATATTTTATTCCGAATTACTCTCAACAACAGATAGTCAAATGCTGTGATAAAAAACTCATGCAATTCACATTAAAGAGTTTGTGTGTGAACAGTCTAGGTATGTAAATTTCCATAATGCAATTCGTCTAGACTAGTCAAAGAGCTCGCGCGCGTGCCTCGCCGGGACGCGTCTGAAGGTGAAACGAGATAACGCCACAGAGCCACAGTGCTGCACGCTTCTGTCACCGTGCACCTCGCTAATTGCATCTTCCACTGATGGAAACTTATTCCATTTAACATTTTACATTAAATTCAATGAATTTAGGTGCTTATGTAATGCGTGCATAGCCAGTTATTATTATTCTTTTGCGCTTTACATTTAAACTAGACACTCGTATTTACCATAAGGAGCCGTGTCAAGCTATTTGGGTTATATTCCTTAATAGCCGGCCTGACATCGCGCCGCCGACGAGGGAGCGCGACCCCACGCGTCGCTCAATGTCCTATTTTTTGCCGCGTAGCAGATTGTCGTAATCGCAGACAGACGTCGACGCGCCAACCGTTAGTTACGGCCGCTCCACTTTAAACCTCATCCATTTTAATTTAACAAAAGTGCCGGCCGATAACGCGGAGGAAGGACTCATTTCCGTCGGTTGTCAGTTCGACTCTGACTCACACCGCCCAGCCTTATGGGGAAAAAAAATACACCACAGAGCTTAGTAGACGGGAAAAATCGAAATAAGCAACTATATACATAGTACATATATACCCAGAATATTCCAGCGACATAGTTCTAACTATTCAGTAACCGTTCATTTTATATTAAAGATAGCTTTTATATAATGTGTTTCTTAAAGTAAATATTAATTTTCTTAACCAAAAAACAATAAGTCAATTGCAAAACCAAAATTAGTGCTACTATTTGACAAATACATATTGAATGATGTACGCCTTGGGAAACGCAATCTGATCAAATTACAACCCGTGTCACAATGTTTGCACTAATCACTGAACCGATTTCAATGAAATTTTGTAGATAACTTTTGTTTGGTCTAACTTAAAAGAGGTTTTAATCTCGATTTTGGTTTCATTTTTATTGCCAAGTCATGTTTTATTAAGGACAACGGTAAGTCGTACAAACGTCGTGCTACGTCATTTTTACATAGGTACCTATTTACCTCAGTTATTTTAATATTATTTTAATCGAACCACGGCAAAGTGTGGTCGGGTGTGCTAGTATATTATAAATAATTATGTCTTTTATATATACCTACAATGTTTTAAAAAGTAAATTGGTACTTAATTCAAAACGGTATTAATGTCGAGTATAACCTAGCATAACTTATCTCTGCCAATACAAAGTGTTTCTATTTAGTCTACCATACTAATCATTAAAAGAATGGTGAAGTACTGAGACTACTAAACATTCAATGAATTATTATTCATCTATCTGTCATGCACTTAATCATTGTGACAAACTTGTAGATACTGTGAATATAAAGTGGCGGGACATAAACATGTACGGCTGGCCTGTTTTGGACCGCTTAATTGTTATTGGATGCGCGCTTACATAACGGATGGTGTCGTTTCATTGCGCCGCGTCTCCTTACACAATGTCGCCTGTGACGTCACTCAATAGCATCTCGTCTGCGCGCGACGTCCAACAGTCTGCCCGCTCCACGCTTCGACGCGAGTGTATGCATTTTGATTATCATCTGAAACATTTTCGATCACATCTCTTTTACTTATTTCTAAGTAGTCAATTGTCATTCCTTTTTTATACACAAACTTATGTCTGCGTAATCCTTTAATATTGGAGCAGTGAATTTAGGGAACAATTCGATTTTCAAATTACCAACGCGATTCAGTGACGCTACAGCAGCGGTCAAAGAATTTAAAACACTAAGAAAAAAATGAAAATCCGAAACAGAGATTGAATTTGAAAAGCGCTTTAGTGTTTCGCTGAAAGGTCTCATAAATAAACTGTGTATATAAATGAACCTAATAGAATTGATTTGTGTATTAATGTTGTTGTTCTACCCTTTTTATTTGTCCACTGCTGGACCGGGTCTCCTCTCCTATTGAGAGGGATTTAGGCCATAGTCTACCACGCTGGCCAAATACGGAATGGTAGACTTCACAGCTTCACACACCTCAGAAAATATTATGTACTTTATAACATCTCTAAGGCGTGCAAGTTTTCTCACGAAGTTTTCCTTCACCGTTATAGCAAGTGATATTTAAATTTTAGTTATAAAACGTACGTAACAAATCAGAGGTGCGTGCCAGGATCGAACCCACACCTCCCGAGTGGGAGGCTGAATTTCAAACCACTAGGCTATCACTGCTTCTATATTATTAACGTACCACAACTTTATTACATGAATTAAGATTTATGTTGTACAAAACAATTAGTAGAATTAATAACGATTTATTATTTATACTGCTCAATTTTTATTTCATTCGTTTTTGCTACATTTGTCCATTGCTACTCCACTCCTATTGGTTATAGCGTGATGTTATATAACCTTCATATTATCATATCATTCAACACAAAAATAATTTTTCAATTCGAACCAGTAGTTCCTGAGATTAGCGCGGTTAACCAAAGAAACTCTTCAGCGTTATAATATTAGTGTAGATATTGCCTTCAAAATATAGTATAGTAGTTATGTATGTATATGATGACCAAAAATTTATTTTTGTAACATCTTACTCTATTGTCTACTTGTATTTAACGTGTAAAGCATTACCTATGAAGTTATAATAGTACCTAATAAGTGTAGGCAGTGGATTGTCGCGGCGGGCAGGCGCGCGGCAGGCCGGCAGGCCGTCCTTCACCTTGAACGCCGCCGTCTGACCTCGCCGTCCCTCATCAGCGCACCCCTTACAACCCCTTAAACCCCTTCCATCCTACAATCGCTTTGAACCCAATTATGAACCTAGTAATCATATTAAGTTTACCAAAATCAGCAACTGATTTAGGGATACTCTAAATGTCATATTTATATTTAACTAGCGGCCCGCCCCGGCTTCGCACGGGTATAAAATATATAGATTATGTCACTCACTGAAAAAATGACTAAAATCGATCCAGTAGTTCTGATTTATTCATTACTGCCCGTGGCCCGCACGCGTAAATTTGGAGTAAAACAATTCCCCTTTTTACATATAAACCTTCCTCTTCAATCACTCTATCTATCAAAAAAACCCGCAGCAAAATCCGTTGCGTAGTTTTAAAGATTTAAGCATACATAGGGATATAGGGATGGATATAGGGACATAGAAAGCGACTTTGTTTTATATGTACTATGTTGTGATAATGATTAGAGAAGTAGGTACTATTAACTTAGGTAAGTAGGTAGGTATTAATAGTTATATATTTTAACCATTATTCATTTGACATAAGTATACTATATTTGTTTTTGTACGCTGCGTCACTCAAAAACAATGTATGTAGTGTGATAAAGAAATAATTTTTCACGAGTTTCTGTTATTCAGGTTGTTACAATCATAACGTCTGACTTATTTGATCAAGATAGGAGAGTCTTTGTCTCCCTTGGGCACCTACATCCATCGATATTGGCATTGTATATCTGTTTTGTCAGTCTTTCATCATCCATTATGGTGAAGTCAAGAGTCTCCGAAAGCGACGCATATGCATGAAGATTGTATCACATCAGGTTTGTAAGGATAGAGATATTTGGCACTGAGTGGTTTCTGCCTGTCACACGGGGGACCGGGCGTGGTGGTACAATAACAATCATAATGACTACTGGCGGCGTTCCCGCATGGAATTGTGAGGCTAAACTTCTGGGGCGAAACAGTCTCCAGCCATGTGGTCACCAGGCGCAAGGAAGGATGCATTTCGTCAATTAATTTGTGAATTTTTTTAACAAACCAAGTGCTTCCACTTGAGTATCTTTATGTAGTAAGCTTCAAAAAACCTCTACAAATAGAAATTGCACATAGCTATGAACGAGTATGGAATTTTATACTTAGTCAACTACATTGTAACCACAGCAAGCGTATGCATTTATTTTTCATGCTATAGCCACGCTGATAAAGGTGAAAACTTAGATATGTAGTTGGTTGTAGAAGCTAATTTTAAATGAGTGACATATCCACCTATATTTAGGAATTTCATAAATGTCTAGAAGTTTTCTTACAAGGTTTAAATGTACTCTGCATTTTTACTAAGCAATTTGGTGACAGAAATCTACTCCGAAACTTTATACTGCTTAATTTATTTACTAAAGAATGATAAATATTCAAATAACCATTGTTTTCTTACAGATAGAAAATTCTAAATGAACTTCTTAGAAATATGTAAGATATACTCCTACATATCTACATTCAATGCAGCGTTCTTTTAACTGCGACTGTAAGTTTGACTGGAGAATTTCGAAGTTGCTTTGTCCTCTTTTAGTATATCCTTTCGATGCATATATGTATAGTGGATGCAGGGTGAGCGACCGGCCGAATAGTCGATTACCGATTCAGCGCTCCTCAATAAATCTGAATAGGTATTGTGCGCGGGCGCATACAAAAGTGTTGCTACTTATTGTGAATTAAATTTGTGAAGCAAAGGTTCAAGGTGCCGTTGACATCAATTCGCAGGACGTGTTATGTTTGACACACAAGCTTATTCGCATTTACGAGCAAGTATTTCTCATCCCTGTATCATTAAATATTAAGAAAGAAAAAACATGAAATGCCCACTTTTTCCTACGTACAAAATTATGTTAACATTAATGTACAAAACCCGATAAGATATTTATGTTTTTTTATCTCTATGCTCACTAAGAACTAAATTTAAAATAAAATTATCAGTTAATTTAATAGAATGTTAATGATGTATGCACAGTGCACTGGAAGCCAGATTTTTGCTTTCGATTATGCTCTTAGTTTACTTGCGACTCGCCTATACTTCGTGAGGGTATAACTAAATTTAAAAAATTACGAACCGTTTAAGATATAAACTTGTCTTTTATCGATTAATTAAAATACAATAACAAATAAAACTTGAAAAAAGGTATTCGCTATTGTCAATAACAATTTGCAACTATGAAATATTAGTGCCACTTATGTTTTAAAGGTGCGATATATAACCGTAAAAATTCAACAACCCTATAAACACGAATTCAGATAGCAACGGCTTCCATGGCCAGAGTTGCCACGGGAACGGTTAACATTAATCATGGCACTGGTTAATTTTGCTAGGTTGTTTGGTGGGATGTGTTAAAGATCAATATTTGGTTAGGATTACCTAAGATTGACTATGATTAACTATGTTCAATTTGAAGTTAGTGGTATTTTCCTGATATAAATATATCAATTACATCGTTGAAAAAGACTAGTTAAGGCTCATGAAAGCTCAAGGAAAGCTGTTTATTAAGTGGGAAAATGATTGTGTGTAGGTGAAAATCTTAACCAAGTGAAGTCATACACTTTGTTAATATTCAGAGGTAAAAGTACCAATTGTGTTCATTGTCTATTGTACATTGTACTATCTCCTAATACTCGTAATCGAATTCAAATTAAGAGTAAATAGTAATTGGATATGACAAAGCCTTTGTTCAATTTAGCTAGCCAATTGCAGCGAATGAAAGTGTAAACATTATTTGTACGGTTTATCGTAATCCTTTAATATTACAGGAAATATTTTAAAAGACAAATACGCACATTGTAAATAATGAATGTAACAGTCTGTTCTAGCGAAATGGAAGAGTACCTATTATCACGAATTATGTTACCAATAATACTTCTCAAGGTGCCTTTGCAACTAGTAACGATGGACTATCACATACAACCAATTAACCTGTAATATATCCAAAGGAAATAGAGTGGACCCTTTCATCTCTAAAACACCTAAGAATAAATATGTTAACTTTAAAGTATTATAATAAAAAAACCATATTCGGTTCATAAAAATATTATTAAAATGCAGTAGCACAGAGCGGCGGGCACAAAGAGCGGTGTGTGGGGCGCGGGGCGCGGTGTGTGGGGCGCGGGGCGAGGGCGCGGGGCGCGGGGCTGCCGGTGCAGGGTGCATGCACCGTCTGGCCGCGGCAAGGGCACGGGGGCGCCGTTGCAGCGCCCTTGCGCCGTCCGCACCGACCTGCGCCCCAACCGACCTCTGTCGCCGTTCTGTGGCCGACATAAACCCAACATTTGAATTGTACTCAAAAATCAGCTAAATTTATATGAAAACGCATTATCCATTCAATAAATAGTTGTACGTATTTTTGTAGTATAAAGTATTTAATGAGCATATTATGAATCTTTATGACTAAGTATAATTCCTTCTTCAAATACATATGTACATATATGTAAACTCGAAGTTCGATTTAAATATTATTATTAATAAAAAAACTAGCCTTTGTTTTAACGTAACGTCACGTCTCGCTCATTCACTAGTAGCTTAATATCTATTACGTAATTTCCGGTGCAGAAATTTTAATAATCAATTATTTCAATACCTAATATTCGTAAGAGTAATTACTAGATTTGTATCTATCTTATACACTTACATTTGCTATAGCGTTACTTGCTTTTAAAAGCGATTACACTACATCGTTTTCTCAAAACATTCTCTATTATTACCCATATGTACATATATGGGAACCTGCCAGCAATGCAGTGCGAAACCTTATGGAAAGTTGTTTACATGTCACGCAATTCATCGCAACCAAATAGCATAATTTTCCGCCATATCGCAGAACTCGTGGTTTACTCTAATTGGAGATAAATAAGTCATAAATATGGAATGGGATTTGTAAATACCTAGACAGCGCTGTTATTGACGTCCTTACCTGCTGAAGTGCAGTGTCAACACAAGGACAGCGGGTCACCGTTGCGGGCTCCCCGCGTCACGTCACCGCCGGCCGCGACCGCTCACTTATGAAACAACGTCGTCCTTTTGTCATACACAATGACCTTCCACAGCAGTATTGCTTTAAGGCAATTATTTATTTTTTGGAAGTTTATCGTTAAACATATCAATATACTCGTAGGTACACATAATCTAATTAAAATAAAATTAAAAATTACGAATAGGTACCTACTGTAAGTTAAAAGAAACAGAATTGAAGTACCTAAGTTTTGAATTAATCTCATCAGTCAATCAATAAATTAGCCAGCCATATATTTTTTTAGAAATCGATAATAATTTTTCTGCTAAATGTCAATTATTGTTCTATTTAGTCTCTTAAAAAGTCATTATTTGCAATGTAAACGAATACAATTAATTACAATTACCGAAAATGAAGGCACATGGCAGTGCGCCTGGCTCTTAATAGCCTCACGCACGCAGTATGTATACGAAACTTTTTAACGTGTTTTCCTCGCTATAACTGGTTCGTTATCGATCCACATGAAGTATAAGATTTGGTATATAAATTCAGATAAGTATTCTAATTCCTAATAAAATTCAATACTTATTTATTTAATTAATTCCTAATTAAATTTCCCAATTCTAAAAATTGTGTCGAGTGATTTCTGATACTCGATTTTGTTGTTAAAATTTGCATTTTTGCTGCTGACTGACTCTTTGATTCGTCAATATCATAAGACACTTAGCTAGAAAACAGAAACTAGCAATTTGGTATAAAAGTGGGTTTTAGAACGCAAATAAATAATAACCTCAAAACTAGGGTTGCTGAGGATTCCTCTTCCACTTCCTCATAATGAGGAAGTTCCGCAATATTTTGGGTTCCTCAACCGCTACCGCATCCTCATAAATAAAAATAAAAAATCCTCTTCCGCTATCGCTTCCTCAAAATTTAAG
>DWGJ01001195.1:0-21591 GCA_018246895.1 Aspitha aspitha aspitha
TTGGGTAGTTTTAAAGATTTAAGCATACATAGGGACAGAGAAAGCGACTTTGTTTTATACTATGTAGTGATTACTTAAATTAACTTATATTTAAAATAGACACAAAACCGTTTCTTTAATGCACTTAGTACCCAATGTTGTACATAATATATTATATCAGTCTCAAGTATACCCGGGGTTTACATCGGCTTTATTGCAATGTAGACCGAGAGGAAAAAAGCCGGAGGAGAAAAACCTCACGGCACTCTTCTGGACAGCTGTTTATTTATTATAATATATTAGTAAAAATTTTTAAAGTCGTTCTTCTATAGAATAATGAACATAAAGGAAAATTCTGTTTAAAGTACGCTCTCGTCAGCAACGAGTCGGAAACTTCGAAAAGCTGACCTGTAACTTTTGATAATCTACTCGGTGAAGACGGAAAAAGGTCTACTTAAGTATGTCGTTTATTAACCGCAACCCGCCGGGGAGCGGAGCGCAAAGATACTTTCGGCCACGAACGGACAACGTAGGGTTATTTCTATATCGTGCTATTATTTTGGCTCGGAATGGGTTCGTTAATGGCGTATACATTGAATTGTTACAGACCAGTTGTTCACGGTTACATTTTTTCTGGATACCATTTTTCAAGAAGAAGCTGAATTTCGCTTCCCCACGTCTTGAAACTAAAATCCATAGCAACCCATACTGACATATTATAAATACGATAAAAAATTAATTCGCGTCCGTATAATTTTTTCACTGGGTAAATTTAAATTAGGTATAAATTAAACTGATCAATTTAAATAAATCGATTTTAAATTCTAAATTGTCTCCGGTCATTTCCCACACCGCTAAGTGCCACTATTAGTACGCCAATTAATTCCACATAGGTCACTGACAAGTTAGCTGCGTATATCTCTAGCATCTCTTGCTTCAATTGAAATTAACGTCAGATACCGACCATTGAACATTTACAACACTGGTTTATCTTAATCTGCGAATCTCCATTTCAACTTTAATTCGAAAGAACGTGCTAGTTTCGTTCAGGGTTCTCTTTCTTTAATGTCACAATAATAAAAGAAATACGGCACGTAAACTCCCACATTGGAAAATTTAAATAAGAACAACAATATTCCACGTTTAAATTTTAAACATCTCGTGCGGTCAACGTATTAAAGCGTCTAATGACTTCGTTAGCTGAACAAAACTTGGTTAAATATTAAAATGAAACGCATTTGAAACACTGTAATGGTAAGCGACGCTAATTAGTTCATTAGTTCATTACGTGGCATCATTAGTTGCTAGCAACTAAACAATTATGATTATATTCCGTAATCGTACTTCTATCATCTACTAATAGATAGGATAAAAAACAAGATAACTTGACGCATGTCAACAATGATTGTTAAGAATCTGAAATATTTCCAAATGTTACCAAATTTCACCTGTTAAAAATTTTCCTTTTTACATCAATATTGCAGCAAATGAGCAGAGAGCAGTCACAAAACGTCGCTACTGCGCTCAGTATTTTTAGCAGCTAATTAAGTTAGTATTATTCCTTAATAAGACTATTAATTATAGCCCATGTTAATTGTAACAGGACCGCATTGGGACTGTTAGAAAATAATAAACAGCAGGCATAGGCCTCCGTAGGTATTGCTATATGAATAGCTAAAATCTTTACGAAAAAAATCTGAAGCTTCATGTTAATACTAGCGATTATTAGGCGACTTTTATTATAAATAAGCCAAATCTGTTCTATAACGTGATTGATCGACTCACTCTTCGAACCCGAGCTAAATTACTAATTGAAAAGTTTTCTACGGGCTAACGAAATTCTACCGTGCATATAGTTTTAAGAGATTAGCCCCGCGTACACAAATAAACAGAAAGAAAACTTACAAAACACGTTTGCGTTTTTCTATTGTGAAAATGAATTGTTTAATTTTATACTATGTAAATATTCCTTTTTCAATATTTTATGTAAAAAATGTTAACGGAATGCCAGTTCCGAACTGGCTGGAATGTGGAACCGACCGTAGTGTGTGCGTGTGTGTGTGTATATTTTTAACTTTATCTACAATTGCCGTTTATCTGTGACGCGGGCGAAGTATGACGGATGGCGGCGAGGCACGCCAACTGGCCGTCGCTGTCGTATTTTCTAATGATCAATCAATTGTCGGGAAAGCACGGGTATTCAAAGTTCAAAGTGTGCTGGACTCGTGTTAAGGCGACGTGGACACGGTTCGGTTTCCTTTATTTCTCTCTCTCTCTAGTGTTTATATCGATCAAATATGAGGTCATGTTTATACAAATACCTACTATCGTGAAACAAATTTTTTAAAACTATTACAATTAGGAATGATCGCGACTGACCGGAAACTATATATGATTGGACATGTTCCCGTCATGGACGCTGGGTTGGGTTTCGGTGAAGAACGTGTTTTACATATGTTACACATATGACGGGAATCGTCGGGCAGGCAATTTACAGATTATGACTCTGTGTCAACAAGAACTGACCAATGCCTTTAGGTCCATATTTTATTTTCTACATTACAATTGCATTTATTTCTTATGGCAATACGTACTTTTATATACTATAATTACACATTCCCCGTGTATTGTGAGGTGCCACTTTTGAAGTTTCAGATCATTTATTCCTTTCACATAAGCTAAATTGTGTATGATCGAGCTAAGGTATCATGTTGTAAGCGGTAGTAGCATATACCTGTATAAATAGCCTCTACTACATATATATCAAAGGCGATATTGTTGAATTGACGAGTGCGTAACTCAGATGTGTAACTTTTCAACGCCCTCGACCGCACCAGCGGAAACACGAACGAACGACATCTGTAGATCGCTCGTCAAATGGATATCTGGTTACGGCGGACAGTTTTTTGTGAATTACGCGGATAGATAAAAATTCTAAGACGACACTAATAGCTTTCTACTTGGCACGAGTTGGCAACAGAATTGAAAACATCATATTAATCAATCAGTCGTGCTTGTGTGACCGGCAAGTGAGCAGCAGAAATAGGTCCAACACAATAAAATTGTTGTAAGAAATTATATGCGTAAATTCTTACTATACCTACAAACGTAAAGCCAACGAGAAAGATTAAGAGATAAAGGCTGAATCAAGTGTGTATAGTAAGGGTATTTTATAATAATGAAATATCAGTTTTTGTATTTAATAACTAGCATGAGATTAGAGCATGTTTTGATGAAAACATCAGCGTCTTAACCCAACTTTCGAATCTCGGATCACGTTTTTTAAAACTTTTAAATAATAATAAAAAAAATACCGGCCAAATAAACGAAATTTCGGTGTACACGATATTCAGGGGCAATCGCCTTCTGAACAGGGTTTACGATGTTATGTTCTTGGCAGCAGACGCATTGCACTCGCCCTGTTGATATTGTACAATCGCAGTAAGCCACGGCAATCGTAGCGCTTTTTATACGCCAACTATGCAGTACACTTTAGAAAAATATATGGCTGTTTCTACACACGAGAATACAAGATTGTTGAAAAAAATTATATTAGTTTCTTAAATAAAGGTCCCATGGTTATTTAAATAACACGAATGGTACCATAAATGAGATTTAAATTAATTATTTAAAAGCATCCTTTGATATTTCTTCGGGCTTTTTGTTTGACATTGACATTGACATTTGATATAATTTAATGCTAAGTATTTGGTTTATGCCGAAATATTTCTTACTGGGTTACAAAACATATTTAGTCTACAGTTGAACTAAAATTTCTATAGAATTATCTTTCATAGTTAGACACATCAAAAAGACAATTGTAGATTGTGATTATAAAGTTGGTAATTATTTTTAACTGGCAAAAGCCGTTAGCTTAGGTTTTGTTGTATGTTTCTATCTCATTCTCGACTAGGTAGAGATATAATGACGAAAATACATCTAACTCAAAAATTCTCTTGATGTTTAAGTATCATTATTATTATTTATGTTTAGGTATGAATTTAAATTTCTTTTTAAGCCAGAGATGGAAAACTTGTCGTTATCGGGTTTTCGTGACATTATCAAACGTGGGGTAATCTTGGCCTTAAATAGGAATTAACAGGCTTTACCGCAGATAAAGAGGAATATGTAAACTCGTCTGCCCGCCGCGTGCGGTGAGGCGGTCGTCGCTATCGCGGTGACGTGGTGCATCGATAATTATGCTTATCGACGTTGTGCGATAGTACGTCACTAGAATGCTTCATTTAAGCCTTTGATCCGTTAACAAGTGAGAGTGCTCCTTTTTTTATCGACTCTTCGGCAAACGATCCGATTAATTCAGTCATAAAACGGACATTACAACGTTTACAGCTTAATGGCGCAGTTTGAAGTTTTTTATAACACAATAGTCCCCGTTACACGCACTACATACTCTGGTAGAACACACTTTTGCGATAAAATATTTTATAATCATGGTTCTTTCAAATTAATTAATTAGATTCTGGTTAATTTTAATTGAAGTAAGTTTTCCGAATAGGAGTTTCTTTTAATTCGTCCGCAGAGTTTGTTACGTTAAGAAGGCGCCATTAAGACGCATAATAAATTTTATTATATAGCCTTTTACGTACAGATATAATTATGATAAATGTTAATTATTCCTCGGTTTTTAACTTGTTACCGTTAAAACGATTTATTCTTACAAATTGTATCCCTTATCTCTCTCTATGATTATATAAATTCTATTAATTAATTGACTCCAAATACAAAAAAGTATAAATTAACGGAATCGTCGACCTCACGATTATATAAAATTTTATCAATTTCGTAATATTAATATGAGGCTGATCTTATCGCGCAATTAAAATTATTGCTGTCATGAAATTCTAATCACATACAATCGTTAAGGCTAAATTTAATTGTATGTGTGTGAATAAAAGTTAATTCGATATTTTTTTATAAAAAGGTAAAATTATAATAATCCTTAATTGATATTATAATCATGTTGGTAACGGTTTCAGTGTTGCCTGAACTTCACAAGTACGCCGGCCACTTCAGCTCAACTGCAAGGCGTGCGTCAAAGTTCATACACATTCATATTGGAGACGATTCTTGGTCGGTGGCACTATTGTTAGTATGTATAAATATAAAAATACAAATGAAACGTATTGACTTTCAACTGAAGTAAATGGAAAAATTGCATCCAAACATGTCACACGACATGTATCGTCACATATCAAGTACACAACACGTCCGCTACTCTAAACACGGGGCAGTGTCAATTAAAGATTAGCCGCATGAACTGAATTGAAACTCGTGTGTCAATATAACGCGCCCGGGGCCGGTATTTACTACGCGAGTGTACCGTACGTACGTATGTGCGATGTAAATCATGGTTTTTCTTACGTTCGCAACTACTTACGTAAGCTATTTTTAACGTTTAAGACCTTCATTAAATGTACAAAGCTAAACACATAAAAAAGTTACATTTACATTCAGTGTGTATTGATCGTGTTAGGCGTGTGCGTTGAAGCGTGTTCTGGAGACTTAAAACGAGCGTTATGCGACAAATCCTAGACTGGTTAGTACATAATAAAATTATTATGAACAGAAATGGGATATGTTGAGTCGTTTGTGTCACTGCTTGGCCGTGCGCCTCGACGTCACGCCACGTCCTTTACAACTTTATAACTCGTCATAATAATAATAACAACGAGCGTTAACGTACCGTAAATTGTCGTAAAGAACACAAATATGAATTTCTAATTGTAAATGCAATCATTGGGATAATACAACGTAATGTTATATAATGCGATCTGATTCGAAATTAGACAATCAAATGTCTGTTTTGATAACCGGACAAGTAACAAACACAGCTGATATGTAATATGTACTTTTATAGGCATTTTTATTACCCTCGAGACGAATAACAAACAGATGTGTTCATCACACAAAATGTTAGACCCGTACGCGCAACCAACCCACGACCTCCGGTTTGGTTGTCAAGGTCTGCGAACAGTAGACCACGAGGCTAATTAAAGAAATGAACACCCGTAATTGTAGTTTTTCTCTCGTAGGATATCCGCGAAGAGTACTCCGACATGTGCTACGAGTGGCGGTGAAGGGGCCCTTCAAAAGCCACTTCAAGCTTCCGTGATTAGATCCTCGTGGCGCTAGTGTTTGTTAAAGGATTCGGTCGATACCCATCTACAGTGTTTATTGGCAACCTTCTCGGCACATCGTTTTCCACTGCCGTTCGCTGTAGAGCGCTTGATCCCAGCTGACAAGTGCGATATCTTTATCTATTTTAGATATTAACATGTTCGCATATATGTAGTTATAACCAGGCGTTTACGTCACAGCGGCAGCTGGTGTACGGTTAAGATTGTGAATGTTTATTTACTTGGTGCAACCCTTTTTATCCGGACGTAAGGAGAGGGTTATGTTTTTCGCGCGTATCTTGTTTAATGGTCAAGACCTTAAAAGGCGATTCAGTGACTGGTATCTCGAGGCATGTTTATAAATTGAATTCAATAGTTGCGACGAGATTTGACGATAACATCCGACATCGATTGTTGTCAAACGTGGCCTCCGCAGAACGGAAGCTCTCGTGAAATGTGCGTAGCGGTCATCAATTCAAACGTGGAACGCACGCAGTGTTACCAACTTTACAGATAGCTTGCAATCGAAATCGAGCAACATGCACTAGTGGTTAATGTTTACTTGTTTACCGGAGTTATCGTAAGTTAGCCTTGCAGTGGGGTAGCGAGCGCACAACACTATTTGCTAATGAGTATCGATCGACGCAGTAGGTACGAGGTTGGTCGTGCAATACTCTCGGAAGAGTGGGCAGCTAAAAAGTCGGTCATGTGTGGCAAAGCGCTCTGCGGCTTCCGGATACTGCGCGTGTGTCAACTATTATTAACTGTTAATTGTACGAAAAAAATACTCGATCGACTCGTAACTAACACTATGATGTTGTGTAAGTAACAATTCCTTTTTAATACGAATAATCTAGACTGTAGATTTTATTACAATAACGAATACCTACATACATGATTTTGATCAATAACTGACACGTTAAAAATATATGACTTTTATTACGGCACGATTCATATTTGAAGTAGCTATCACCTAGTAGTCTCGGTCTGGGAATATAGGTTCGAATACTGGAACGCATTTGAATTTGCAAATTACGTGTGTTTTATAAATTAAAGAAAATTTAATATCAATATAATGGTGAAGGAACACATCATCATGAGAAAACCAGCACACTTTCCTCATAATGTTATGTGAGAAGTGTGAGGTCTACCAAACCGCACTTGGCTACTGTGGTTAGACCATTACTTCGAGGTTTCGCATCATAATAGAAGATCCGTTTCTAGCAATGGACTAATAAAAAGAGTGGAAACAAAAGACTTTCATACATTCCCAGTACATACAATACGTAACCAAGCATTTTACATAGGTACTTATAAATAGCTACGAATATGTAAAGTAAAATATGAATGTGTAAGTCAATTATACACACGCGTGTACCAATTTTCTCTCCTCTTTGGATTCTACTCATCGTTCTATTATTAGGCTATATTTTTTTACAAGAAGCGCGAATAGTTTATTTTTTATACCGAAGCAATATTAATTCACGAGAACGAGATTAATATTATTGAGAATATTCGTAGAAATGTATTTTCTCGTATCTACTATTACCCACATCGCAAGATGGAATTTACAACTGGCACATTTTTCTTTTTACCCCTCATACATTTGTCATAAGACAGGATTGTAATTTAAGTATTGAGATTATAAATAGGGTTACATTTTGGATCGTGAATGTCTCAATTTGCAGAAAAGAATTGGATATTAGATTATGAAAAATATGACTTAAAAATTTATGGATATTATAGCCACATACCTATGTGTAGTGTATAGCAAAAATGTAAGTTTGCCAGCCAATCACAGAGATTTTCATTTAAATTCATACACAACATATCCCACCAAAAACGTTTGAGAGATAATAGGTTGCCAAGAATCTCAGGCTCATAACGCTTTCAGTGTTAAGTTATCAAATGTTGGCCCTACCCAAGGAACAAGCCAAAATCTTGGTTTCATGAAATTTCATGTATGACACTGCCCTGTTTTTCTTTTGGCTCCTCTTGGCGGAGGGGCTATAAAACAGTATGTTTTATTAGGAAAATTAAGTTTTTATCAAAATAAAACACTTTAGTGTTTCATTCTTTACTTTTTTTATGCATAATACTGTCTCGCTCTAATAGTATAAATAAAATTTGTTTTTATCATAATTACGGGCCAATTATAGCCAGAGAAATAAATGTTATAGTAATGAAATGGCTGTTGTTATAGATACGGTTATTTATGGTTTTTCCTACGATGTTGTTAAAATAAGTTGTCCTTAGATCATAAATTCTTTATATGGTAATTTTATGAATCGTATTTTGAGAGATCCAAGCACATAAGGCGGTTTCGTTCAGTCAGTTCACACACAACGCGCTATCACAAACAATTGAATTACCGAAAATCATTAATGAAATTATTTTCCGGTATATTGTTGTTTGACAGTTTTGAGTAATAAATTTGTTTGATAATAATAATTGAATAAATAATTGAAAACCTCAAAATTATCTTTTTATATATGGCTTTATTAATGCTGTTAAAAATTCACACGGAGTAAACGTTTTCAAAATATAGAATGAATTATTGACTAAAAATTTAAAAAATTTGATAATAAATAATTTCTCAGTACCTACTCTATACAAGGTCCATCGAACAAAGTTACTTTAAGCAAGAAATCCGTTCCGGAAAATAAGTCCGCGCATAAAAATCCCTTCAGTCTTTTCGTATAGCACGTGCTGTGCTATGTCCACCATTCTTTCACAGTTCTTGTCTATGGATTATTACGAATTGTTCACTTTTTTGTCATTTGGTGAAGCATTACATAAACGTATATCTAGAGGTTAAATACATAGATTGTTTAGTCATAAACACAGTTTAATAATATTATTAATTTGCAAGATATATTAAGTTGACATTTTCTACATTAACTCCATAGAGTAATATCGTTAGACAGCATCCGTTACAAACTAATTGTATTACGGAGGCACCCTCTGGAACTAATTCTAACACTATGGTAGTATACGTGTATAAAATAATGTTACTTCTAAATATCCGGGCCAAAGTCTCTTTTAAATACAAAACGTGAAAGGATGTTTATGCAACGGTACAGTCGTAGACAAATAATATTAATTAATAAATATTTAATTTTTCATCTGCTTGCCTGTGGTTGTTAGTACTTATACAACTATAGTCCATGTACATTATATTTATGTACACGATACGAAAAATAATAAGGACTTTCCTCTCTCATCTTTATTTATAAGAGCTCCTTGGAATGTTTATATTGACGTCCCCAGACTATTATTATCTTTTGATTGCTGCACGAATAAATTTCGAAAACAATTTTATCCAATAACGTATTGCATAATATATATGTATTGTCTAACGTATTAACGTGACCCGTAGAGATTCAGCCTTGCGCTTATTTTTTTCTATCTTTGTATTGTTCTTGTGTGTTATGGGAAAGTTTTAAAGGTATAATCTATCACGCCGGCTATATGCAGATTGGAAGACCACTCAATACAGAGAACATTTCTGGCAAACTCGTAACGCGTGTAGGTTCGCTCACGATGTGTTCACTTTATTTCTTGCGCCATATTTATAACAATTAAACACGATTTATATGGTAACACCCGAACACGAGGTACAAGGAACAATCGATACTATTATCATACATTAATATTCGCAAGTTCATTCGAACGGAAAAAACGAATCCGGCCCACGGAAGATATTATTTATAGCTCAAAGGGCTCGGTGGCGGTGTAATTTGTTTTAACTCGAATTAAACCGCGTTAATAGTTCTGCTTCTTGCTAACTACTAACGAAGTCGTTAAATTTGCATATTTACGTAAATGTGGTAGATACGCGGCAAATTTAGCGCCCCTCAACATTTGACGAAGCCCTAGGCCGAAGCGAAAATATAAAAATGAACAAACATTATCGCAATACATCAATGTCATATTCTGCTTTCGATAAAAATGTATCATACTTTTTCATTTGAATAGAATTTGAATAATACAACAATTTTAATGATTCTCAGAAACCATCCATTTCATCAATCCTGTGTACTACCGTCCATCGTTTCTATTGGTATATATGTATATTCATCACAAGTGTCCCATCTATGTACAAATAAAAGTTTTGTCTTCGACTTATAGTTTGCTTGAAAGATATTACTGTAAAAGCTGTGCTACAGGGTATTAAACGGCAGGTTAGCAACAGTGTAGACAGTTGTTTTACGCCAAATTTCATGTGACATTCAAACGCCCTTGGTTTCACACATCTGTTTCAAGCCGCCGTTTAACTGACAAAGTAGCCAACCGATTACAGTATAGTAAGAAAGAAAGAAGAAAGAAAGAAAACATATTTATTTCGCCCAAAAAAAAATATATAACTAAATTAAATTAAAATTAAAAAAATACTAAATACTAAATGAAAATAATAATTAATAGTAGGAGTGTTCGTGCGCGTATGTTGGTACAAACCTGGAGCGCCTTGAGCATGGGCACCTTGTCGAGCAGCTCCTCGTACAGCTTGCGCTTCTTGAAGGCGCTCTTGAGCAGGATGCGGCGGAAGGTGTGGCGGTCCATGGCCCACAGCGCGCCCGGCGACTGCGCGCGCACGGAGGCGGCGCGCGGCATGTTGTACATCAGCGCCAGCTCGCCGAACGAGCCCGAGCCCTCGTACGTGTGCACCACCTGCGTTCACAATCAATCCTTTGATAACGGACGCACAAACAGTTATAGCCGAAGACGAGACAAAACGATACAAAACAATCCCACGTACTACTAAATTTGTACGCCGTAAAAGGCAAAATATGGATTGATCTAATATTTCTGTAACAGCTTAAATGTATCCATATTTGTGCTAAGTCTTTGTCTACTTCAGAGTAGTAGAGAGTCGGTATGGTTGTTTACGAAGCTAGTTCACGAGGCATTCAACATTTTTAGCACAGTAATTGGCGAGATAATTGGTTTTAGCGCCTAACGTCGAGCAGCCAGCTGCGTGCGTGTTGCGGTGGAAGCGTTCGTGTTTCTATTTTATGCCAGTAATAAACGGGGATGCCAGTCAATTGACATTCACGACTGTAGCCCATGAGTATACACATGTAAAAGATGATAAATACATAAAGTAAGAGAGAACAAAAGTAATAATATTTTAACGGCTATCTGAACCAAAGTTAGGCAGGACCTTTGCTATGGGATACCAGACTGCCGATAAACTACATATTATAAAAAATTCTTCATACATATTTGGACACACAGTATTACGTACAGATACATAACTAAACGTCACTAGTGTTTAGACAACGACCCAGTCCACGCCAACATTTGACTACATACATTGAAATGTCTCAAACTCGCGCTTGTCTGCATCGTTCCAATTGCAACATCATTCTAAGGGCAGCAAAAGTAGCGCGGGCAACACTGTATTTATTTTGCAACTCAACTGGTAATAATGCTCTGTACGCTGTGTACTTTCCACGCGTACGTAGAAAAAAACCGATAGCTAGATTGCGCGAATGCAATCAAATTCTAATAAAACATATCGGATTATAGTGTATCGCGTCCTGGGATCGCGCATCTATTCAAAACTTATCACCGTCTATTCCCAATACCGTATCCTATTGATCGAGTTCATACGTATACCTGAGCGGGGCGAAAGGAGAGGTATACCTACAGTCTTATATGCCGATATGTTTGTATATGAATAGCTGTATAGTATTTACACAGAGACGGAAGATATTGCAAACTAGCAGCCAAGTTCAGGGACGTTGGGTGCGACCGCTAGCAGATGGGAGACCGCTATAGGCCAATTGTAAAAGTTATTAATTGCATGGTTGAGCTACGATGATTAATCCGTGAAGATAAACAATCCTACTGAATCTGTGAAGTTAAAAAACAATGTTCGGGAGCGGGCAGTTTTTGGTCGATCACAGAATGGCAATTTTTTAACAATAATCGCGGTCGTAGCAGCTCAGAATGAGCAATCGATATTCGATAAAGTGTGATCCAATCTCGAAATTTTGTATTTTGTTAAATAACAATAAATATATTTTTATTCTAGCCGTTTAGGACAAATAAAAAAGGATTCTATTTTATATTGCCAGTTGTGGGGAAATAGCATGTTAAACTAAATTCCAAACGCGATTCATATTCAAGGTTAAACATTGCTCAGAGAATAATCTCATATCCAATAAATCTTTACAAATCATAGACACAGTACCTAGATAAGATATTACTTCCAAGAGCATAAAGTAATATCTATCACATTGTACATTACGTATGACGTAGTTAAACTAGATATGACCTAGTTTAAAACCTAATACCTTGAGGGTGTTATGGTTGCTTCAAGTTTTTAATAGAAACAAACATAGTTACGTAGATATACACCGGTCAGAATTAGGGCGCGTTTCCACTAGTGATGTGCGAGGATGCGTAGTGAGGAATGTGTTTCTTAAGAACCAATGGGAGAGAAACTTCGCTCCGCTACGCAAGCGTACTAAGCGAGGCTAAGTAAATGAAGGGATCCTATTGGTTCTTAATAAACACATTCCTCGCTACGCATCCTCGCACATCACTAGTGGAAACACACCCTTACTCCGCTGAACAATTAATCAAACGTTGGATAGAACGCTGGCACGTAGGTACAAGTATTCTTGGAGTTGCATACGTCGAGCGAAATATGTAATTTGTTCCGGTTATTACTATAATACCAGTTGAGTATTTTCTTTATTTGTTTGATAAATTATTTACGTAACGTTCACGACAGAATAATGTTTAAAACGTACATATTGCTTATTTCTATCCAAATTTCTTCCAGTAGACCTGCGTCTGAAGGTCTTGGGGTCGGATAGATAAAACGTATACATAATAAGAATAGGTGTAAAACATACAAAAAACACGATATTTAAGTAACCAATAATCATCAACATTGGGACACTTTTCGTTATTAGGTATGGTATCTGGACGATTAGACAGATTAGAAAGCCATTAGTTTTTTTTTCTTTATACGCTGCCGCTCATGGAGTAGCGAAATCTAAACTCGAATAACATTAATAATAATAAGTCGGTAAGATTAATAATAGTTTGTTCAGTATTTATTAGTATCAGGACTTTTAATAATATTAGTTTAGTTAATACTGCTCTACGTGGTTGATCATAGACGTGATGTGGATTCTCAGAACTGAGATATACGCGTCTAAGATTATACGTGGGCCGGCATTCACAAGAAACACAAATTGTTTTATTTAATAAGAATTGCTTTATTATAGAAATGTGTGTTGTTTATATACTGCCCCGGGCGAACCGCATACATGTTATACCACCTATAATTTCTAACATAAGCTCCGCCCACTTTTCCTTTTACTTCTACATAGATGCGTATTCAATGTGAGTTCCTCCTCATTGCGACATTCGGTCATTAGGCTCGCGCTCAAGAATGCCTAATTCTCTATTATTTAAGAATGCCATTTTTCTAATTGTATTGGCTATTCATCTGTTGTCACTGAGTCACCACCGCCCGCGCGGCGGAGTTTAAAGCCAACACTGTATCGATTTCAACGGATTAGTATCAGTTACTTAGCGAGGTAACATGATTTATTTGCAGCAGTTAATGGACCGAGACTAAATACAATTTAATGCCAGTTTAAGTATTGACAATCGCTCTATTGTTTTACTGTATGTTTTTTTTTCTCTAAATGCGTTATTTATTAGACTATGGCATGAGTCCTTCTCATACTAGAAAGGGAGAGACCCGTATCCAACTGTAAAACGTTAAAAGGTTTTTTACTTAATAGTATGTTATTGTCATTTTGAATTTACATAAAACAAAAATCATTTTGTGATTTACTATAATGAAGGCACAAAAAGAAACATTTCTGCACAATATAACTCTAGTGCTGACGGATGGACACACACCAATTAAAAATAAGAGATTGGATGTGTTATTAGTTACAAAACGCGTGCGGCAACCCTATTTTGTATATTGACAGATCATTCATCAGCGTGACCTTTAATAATCGTATGTCTGGGGTAAGGATGTTACGGAGCTTCGACTCCGACTCCGATAAGTCGGAACTTCCGATTGTTATTACACCTTCGGTTCCGAAACATTTAAATCGGAGGTTTTAATCGGAGGTCGCAGCATAGCGAACAGGTTCATACAAACGATACGAAGTGGTTCATATGTAATAATAAGTCAAATTTAAAAACTCCGCCTCCGACTTCGATTCCGATAGAACTACCTCCGTTCCATCCCTGGTAGGTACATACTCGTAAAACTCGTAGGCAACCTTCATAGCGCTTCCGAGTTTTACGACATACGCACTGGTTACTCACCAAGTCTTTATTACAACCGGTAGGAAAAGTTCTCTGTACTACGCTTCAAGCATCGTCGAAATGTGAAATGAGAAACAAATGTGTAAGCATTTGGAAGAGAACGTTTGTTCGTAAAGGAAAACCCGGCAAAATTTACGTCCGTACAGTACTCAATTATCCTAAATTCCTTTTCCAACGATCCCGTAGCACGTAGCCGACTAGAGACCTATCTGTCTCACGGACACGCGGCACGTTGGCACGCGCTGCAGGCGATTTTGGCTTGGAGAATTCCAATACCTGCATTTTCTACCTCCGTCTGACTTTGATTTAAACAAGAAACGTAGCTATGAACTTGTTTCAGACTGTTTATGCCGACTAGCGACTGTGACGTTATTTTGTGACCTTTTGCGACGGGTAGTAGTGTATTGTTACGGATATCTACAAACCGTCCAAGAGACAGGTAAGACATCTTGAATGTTTTAAGACAGCTTTTGCGTCTGTTATGAAATATTGTACACCCCAAAGGGTTGTATAACGACTTTGATATTTTAATGACGTCGGGACGCTTTGAATAAACGACACGAACAGCTTGTATTTTGCTTGTTAAGGAGAAGAAGGACTTTAAACATAAATCGCAATTAAAAGTTCCGGCTCCGTTGGTTCAGTGGTCAGTGATTACCACACGCAACAAAGGTTTGAATTATATTTATCTGTCGCGCCATAGGAGCGAGCCGTAGGAGACCCGTGGCCAAAAATGTGAGAGTCAGAAGATCATTACGCAGTACTCTCTGTTCAATGTTAGTAGAGCTTAAAAATAGCCATAGCGAAATGTGCAATATTAGAAGCGAAAAATTCATTAGCAACCTGTGCACTTTTTGTGATGGGTAAAAAATGTTAAGCTCGCGTCAGGACACGTGACCTGATTGAAAATTCGTAAGACGGTATTTGAGATGTACCTATGCTGTATCTATGCGTTCGATGGTTGCCTTGGCAACCACTTTCATCTAATAAATGGTGTCATGAACGTTGGGTTTCTTTAAACTCCTAATTTGTTCACTTCTGTCGACGCTCCCGGAGTGCAACTCGTTGTTATTATTTTTAGTCTTCGTGCTTATTGAATGTGCTTATTCACACTAACAGCCCCTACAGCCCTTTTAGGAGTCGGTTACAGATGTCTATGGGCGGCGGCGGCCACTTGTGACTGCTGCTGCTCGTTTGCTACTCTATTCTAATAGAAAAAAATGTGTCAACTCACTTGGAACGAGGTGACGGCCAGCTGGGACAGGCCGTCGACGTAGGGCCCGAGCACGGCGTGCTCGCGCACGCGCAGCGAGCGGCGCGTGGTCTCCGGGTCGAGCAGGTCGTGCACCCGCTCGTTGTATATCTCCATATACGACACCTCCACCTGCGCGGTCACACACACAACTGGTACATACAGCGTACACACTCGGCGACCTGATCCTTTGATAGTATCAATAATAACCTTCGATACATTATTTGGATGTAACAACTTTAGCCGTTTCCGGCCCTCTATGACACATACAGGCATAAAGTATTGTTATGTGCGTGTAAGAATTTGTTCTTATCTATTGTTTTTGATTATTTAATTCATTTTTGCATGTTACGATTTTTATTATTATTTTATTTTCCATTTGTTTGTTTCTTTTTCCTGTTTTTGTATTTTGTTGTTTCTGTGTCATGGTGTGGACGGCGGAAAATAAACTCTTTCTTTCTTTCTTTCTCAAAAACTGATTTGAAGAAAGCGGTTTATATACTACCATAAACGCTGCCATTGCCATATGCCTGTAGTGTAGTTTACATTTACCTATAGAAGTGTTGTAATCCAATTTAAAAGGTTACATCTACATTTAAACAACTCATCGATACCTAAGGGCTAGGACACTTGAGGACTTCGCTATAGCTATATGAAAACCGAACGCCGTAAATATTTCGTTTCCCGTTTGTCATCATAAAATAAAATGAAAACAATTTCTGTGAAACGAGGCTTAGATGGCGAATGCGGTACCACCTTTTGACATTAACGATGCATAGGTTACATTATTACGTACGTCAGTGTGCCCTGTGAAAAATAAACGCGAAAAAAATTCTAATGCCGTCCCACTGGGGAGCCGAGAGGGGTGAAGGGAAGGGGGGCGGTAGATTTATGAGAGATGTTCTGATCCGCGGGATTCATGACGGATTCATACGAGATTATGTAGTAAATCAAATAGCAAAATAACAAATGACTGCTACATTCAATTACATCTCATACTACATATTATACAGGCACACATATGAATATTAAAGTTATGAGTATTAGTCATTGGTAATATATTTAATATGATACATATTTACAGAAGGCGAATTTAGGGTATATTGAGTTCGAATTCAATAAACCCGAGATCATTTTCATAGATAGATACTTATTATAAAATCTCGCAGCAAATCGCTAATGTAGGAAGAGGTACATACATAGGCCATTTTTGAATTTACATATTTTATTAAACCACAGCTCGTATTAAACTTATTATATACTTGTTTTCAAAAGCATAACACAATATAGACAAAACACATATCTGTAAGAATGGATACCTGGCACTTGATTATCTGTATATTACAATGCAGCGTGATCGTAAAAAAATCTAAGACTTCACCGAGTCTTTAAGGATGGGTTTTTTTTAATGACCGATAGGATCGTACCTTGTAGGTGAGCGCGGGCGGCGACTGCTGGACGGCTATCCTCTCGAAGAGCGCGTCGCACAGGCGCGGTATGATGCCGCCCTCGGCGCCCGGCGAGCCCATCATCGTGTACGACTTTCCCGAACCTGACGACAAATGTTGATTCCGTTTAAAAACTGTTTATAAAGGTACAGAGAATTTTCCTCTAGGTAACTATATCTAATATAACTTGGGAAAATCGCAGTCACACCAAGCCTATTACAAACAAATAAAGTTGAGATAAACGTGTATGAATTGTACGCTATCGAGTCAGGAAAAGTATGTAAAACTGTATGACCTAATTTAATATTGTTGGAATTCTGGTGATGGTCGTACCTACAGAGTTTCTAATTATTCATAATATATTACGAATTGCTCCCAGCAACAAAATAAAATATAGAAAATAATGGTAGCACATCAAACATAATATCTATATTATCTTACAAACTTCCAAACAGCGGATACCCAATTGTTTTCAAACTTCCACTAACATACACATTCAAGTACTTAGAAGTCTAGAAAAGTTTGTGTAGACTTTTCCGTTACACCGTTCCTTTCCCAGATATCATTCAATAAAGCTTACTTAACAAGTTACCGTATTCATAGTATAATATTCTGATTCAGACTTGATGAAATTATAACAAATATTCAACATAAAATATGCTTAGCAACTAAGTATGATAAATTTAGTCGGAACTGACGTGGGCAGTGGAGAAAAAAAGAAAACGTAATTATTTACGCGAAGCTTAATTAGGAGAGACAGGTCGAAGCTTTCTCGGCAAAAGCGAAAATAATCAGTTTTATTTAATATTTACTAACGAATACAAACACATGAACCTTGAAATGAGCGAGGCAGCTGCGAGCGTTTCTTGTAGAAATTATTCACAAGGACATCGCGGTCAATGAATCTATAGCCATTTGTAGGTCAGTCGTTTTTTTCCCCCCTCTCAGTTGTGTGCGGTGTTTACGACACAGAATGAAATAAAGCTGTATTTGTTTTAGTTTGCAGCAAACTATCTCTTTAATTTGATAATAGTACCAAGAACTAACACTCTGCGTTAAGAACACGTTAATGAAATGTTCGTGTTACAGGTGGCAGCACAATGTAATTATTTTGTAGAATAGAAAACTTTGTTTAAAATCAGCGAGCTTAAAAGATATGGAAACACTAAACTCTATACATCAATGCTTCATTAAAACTTTATAAACATTTAATTAGACACGTACTTAATAAATGCACTGGAGAGAATAAAATAAGATTATCGGTCTCTATTTAATTTAAGCTTTAATACGATGATGGAATATAAAGTATGTGTCAAAAAAATACAAATCAGCTATCACGTAACCGAGCAACGTAGCAAATCAATCTCCGGCGACAGGCCGAAGCCGCAGGGGAGGTACAGATTTGGCGTATGTGTCAAATATGCGCATTGAATATTCCGATATTCGTAGTGAAAAAAATAAACAACAACAACATCGGCTCCCCGGTACGATATTAAGAATTTATTGGCATATTATACGACACCACATTCGCTGGCGGGCCACCTGACACCGACGCGATGTGAACGGAACACAACTTACTCGATCAATAGACAGTTAAAGAAATACATAATTATGTATGTACCTATTTCCATTCACGCGAATTTTGTGATACTACAAATAGGGGCCGTGGCGTCGTACCCAATCTTAAAATTGTAGCTCCTGTACAGTTCTATTTGAATTATGTTTTGTACCTACTGTATTTTTTATTTTCATATTTGAAATTATAGTACCGTGTTTCTTACATTTCAGTGAATATTTAACAAAAGCGAAAACAATAAAACAAGCTATCTAAATACAGTTCACAAGATTGTGATTGCGTGTAAATATTTTCCGTGTTAATAATTGAACACCATATATAAATAAAATACAAAAGCCTACTAATTTCGTTTGAGAAAAACTTTCATTTTTCCAATACCTATTTGTTATTGAGTGTTTATTCTTTTTCTAATGTTAAAATATAATTGATTGATAAATCATATTCAATTATGTATCAATAAACATTTTTTTATATTTTTTTTGTATAATGTGATGCTTTTAATCCAAAATAATAAGATTTACAAACTGAACAATTAAATTGAACAATTCGACTATGTCCAATGCTTCAGGTACGATTTCAAACTGAGCAGAATATTTTCCGCTAATCAGACTTACACATTAATTTTGTGTCGTTGCGACATTCGGAAAGCTTCGACTGTGCCATTCTGAAAACTATCAAACGAAGGCGTGTCTTCTGCGTCGGTCGCGGGATGATATTCCGCATCTGGCATCGCTCCAGAGGCCAATCAGTCAACGAGAAGACATTGCCGCCATGTAATTTAGATAAGTACACTGAATAAGGGGGGAAAAAAACTATAGAGATAGAAAACATTCATAGCAATCGCTTTTTTTTTTAATTTTCAAGATATACACGCGATATAGGTATTTTAGGTCGCAGTGAAATCGGAAATTACCCAAGCTGCAGGATTAATTGCTAAAAAAATGGTTTACTTTAGTTATTCCGATAAGTGTTGTAAATTTCATTCATACTACATATTTGAAATTTAACTCAAAAATAGCAAAATAAATTATTATTTCTGACAAAATGAATTAAAAGTTCTCGGCAGCCTTAAGTTTCCAGACAAAGTTCCCAGGATTCCTAATAAAGATATGACTTATCTGCATCTTCACTGATATGTGCAAGGATATCATCATTTAACATGCCCTTATCGAGTTTTAGTTCTGCGGAGAGAAGACTATTAGATTTGCTTCCAATATTCCCTTTATATAACTCCTTTCACAGACGCACCGATACATAGGAAATACTGAGACGAGTTACTGTGAACTTTAAAATCTCGAAAAATCGCTTATTCGTTTGGAATAATACTCCGCAGGCGTGGTAACTTATATATCAGTTGTATTACCAGAAAGAGAGCAAAATAATATATCACGTAAATAAACTGCTAAAAGTTCGCTAAACAGATAAATACATACAAGCGTGACTTCCGCATCGCTTGAAGGATGGTGGTTGCGCGGCTGGCAGCTCTCCAGCCGCCGGAGACTTGTATCAGTCATCGCGCCGCAGAGATATTACCACACACCCTCGACGAATTGCTCTAGTATACATTATAGTAATGAAACTTTTAGTTCCAACGAACTACCTACATGGATATACATACCGGCACGACAGATCCCTAACGGGGTAGGCAGAAAGCACCGAGTGTAAAATATCTCTGTCCTTACAAACCTGTGGTGTTTCGTCTACATTCATCACTCTCTTCATGCATACAGGCCGGTTTCGATTTTTTTTTCGAACTGGAGATATCAATTTTACAACTAAGTATGCTGGGGAAAATATCGAATAATCGTAGTCCCTTCAGTTATTGTATAACATAGCAAGTATTTGTCATAGCAAGGTAATACTTTAAAAACTTTGTACCTACATGTATAATATCGAAAAACCAATGGCTAAAAGTACCTACCTTCTATACCTACCCGTAATAAGCGTCAGCGAACTTTGAACAAAGACAGTAACTTTTAAAATGTCCACGCAGAAAAAGAGATATAAAAAATACAAAACCAGCTTTTACAACTCGAACGCAAAGAAACATATGGACAAATTTATTACAAAGAAACCAAGATACGGCAGCAAAAGTGCTCCATAAATATAAACCCTGTACAAACAGCAAATTGCTAGCGTTGGAAAATATACAATTTTCTAATGTAAATATGTATGTACTAACTAGGTACCGTGGAGCTTGACGCTACTACACCTCCAACAATTAACGAATGCAAACACTAGGTAGGGTAGTTAAAACTTGGTTTAATTTTAATGGGCCAAGACGCAAGCGGCGGTGGTTCGACATTTTTTTCAACACTTTTCATTTCAGCGATATAGTGAAAAACATATTTATATTGTTTTCTGAGGTGTGTGATGTATACCAACCCCAAGCGATTTAAATATTGTATCCTAATCCAATAAGTTAAGCTGAATTAAATATATATAGGTATTTTTGCATATCTCGATATGATCTTTTGAATATTTACTGAATTCCTTTTTCGAACATATATGTATATATAATACATTCTAAGTACGTATACGAATATACACGATTTGACACAAAAAAAATTATTATAATAAATATTTTTTAAACTGAACTACCTGTAGCATTAGCCAATATTGAGAAACATCCACGCACGAGATACCACTTGCCATCGAACATTAAATAAATAAAATAATAAATAAGCGGGGACAATTCCACACACGGCTGTCTGATCCCAAATTAGACAATTTAATGCCTGTGTTATGGTGACCGGACAGTTGATAAACATACATATACACATACGATATAGTATGTATATAGATATTATTATTACGCCCAGACACAGAACAAACAAATGTGCTCATCACACAAATGTTTGTCCTGGGCGGGAATCGAACCCACGA
>DWGJ01001196.1:0-21572 GCA_018246895.1 Aspitha aspitha aspitha
GTTGTTTATTTGTTTTCAAGTATAGGAGACACGAGCTTGAACTGTTACCAAGATGAAAGAGAATAGGACAATCAGGGATCATTTATGTAACTCCCTATTTTATTGCAGACAGTATAAATGTTATTGCGTTAATAATAATGTTGTTCGCGATTCAGACGGCTGTCTTGTTTTGTATATTCATACAAATGCTTAACCAATAGTATGTTTTATGAGCGATGCATCTTATAGTAGGTACAAAGTAAATGAAAATCCTGCAATATTTCCGGTTAATTCAATATATTCTATGTAAAAATTGGAACCGTCTGAAAACTTTATATCCGTACCAGAAAATTTTAGAAACTCCATAATTTTAATTGACACGAACTAATAAATTGTGTGAAAGGAATTATTTCTTTCAAAAAATGGAATAGGTTTTAGTTTCAGGCCTAAAGCGGGAACACAATCAAGACTACTTCTAAATATGTAACTTCATTGGGAGTTGATCTTGGTTTTATTAACTTCTAAACATATATTGTATCCGTCTCACTTGGCAGGGAAAACATATTATTATCCTAAAGTGTTCTGTACATTAGAGATTTAACTGGAAATTAGCGTGGTTATCGGATGAAAAGTCGAGCTTTCCATCAAACACTATTATTACGTCGTAATCACGGATAGTATTGGTAAAAGTGGTTCGAAGGACGGATTGGAATAATGGTATAAGTTGGTCTTATCAAAATACCTATGTAGGTATTGTATGTTCTTAACAAGTGTGTTCTGAAGACAAGTGGACTTCAAAAAGCCGGTTGGCTACGATGAATAACAGAGGAAGCGGTCAAGAGGCGAAAGGAATTTGTTAGGAGCTTAGTGAGTGGAAATCCTTAGCCTCTGCCTACCTTTACGGGGAATTAGCATAAGCATTATATAATTCAACGTTTTAGTCTCGTCAGAATGATTCTCGTTCAGAAAAATTCAGTGTAATTTTTGGTAGGAAAACATTTACTAAAATTTTAAAATAAATGCCTATATGCAAACGGATATTGTAAAAAGAGTTGATATTTAGTTAGTTGGAAGGATTTTCGATCGTGTAGGTACCTATACATGCACTTCTAACTGAACTTTTTTCTTAAAACATTCGGGTAAAGAACGAATCCACAGATAAAGAAAAAAATACCTTATACCTACTTACTACATATTTAACCACTTTTAGTATAACATCAACATTATTTTTAAACTATTTAAAATTTATATGAAAATTATAAATCTTACCTCTTGGGCTGTAGGCATCAGTCAAGTCCGACAATATGGCCAAAATTAATAATAATATCACACACGGTATGGAAACCCGCCACGGTACCGCCATTTTTAAAATGCACTGCACTAATAATTTTCAATTCATTATCTGTTACAACTTATTTTTTAGACACTATAACGTTACATCACCATGATTTTATTTCTCTTTTTTATTTATTTTTAGTAAAAGTTTGTGTTATCTGTAATTTCATTAGACGCTGCTTTTGTTATCTCGCGCGTTTTTTTTTAGTTGGCACGTTCGGCCTATGATTGGAACGTCCAAATATGACGGTGTCCGAATTAGAAATGGCGGGCAAAAAGGCGCGCGCACACAATTGTTGTTATTGACTAACGATCCACTGTTTTTACTTTTTTCCGTGGTGCGCCGGCGCCTTATCCCCACTGGGAAAATGTGGCTGCGCTCGATCTATAGAGGCGTTCTCAACCTGACGCAGTAAATCTATATGTATGAATATACGAGTATATATTTACACTCCACGTTTCTCAACAATTACACGGTAACTCTGCTTTTGTACTATAAATAATGTTAACCCAAATTTATATACAAAATTTAAAGTATTTAAAGCTTTAACCCTTTCTATCTCCCATTGTTGAGGACAGCCCTCTTCTGCAACTAATGAACGCCTGGAGCATACTCCACCACGCTACTCCTCCACAACGGATTGCCGGCGATACCTACGTATATCACGGATCATTCGATTTCAAACCGTAGAACTAATAAATTATACCCTCATAAGTTATAAAAATTCAATGATTTTGCAATTCTTAATTCTCCACATCTTTTCTGAATAAGTTAGTGAATGGTTGCTGAAGTAATTGTTTCAATATATTATCTGTAATCTTTAAAATATTTCCATCAAGTTTTTCGATGTCAACAATTTATTTATAGCCTGTGTAAAGGTTGTCAAATCCTGTCTATAGAGAGTGAAATGAAGGTACGGAGGCGCGTGCGCCGCTTACGACGAATAACGTCAGTCGCGACGCGACTGCACTGCGATGCATTTGTAATAAGAAAATAAAAACCAAAAAAATATCAATAAATAATTGGACTACGGCCTTACTTTTATCGCTCTGATAGCAGACACTAGTCCAGCAATGAACAGGTGGGCGATATTCTCGTTTCATGAATGTCATGTCGTTAGTACTTACAAAAGGGTTGTAATACTGAAGTTTTGCTAAGCCAATGATAAAACCAGTATTTTTAATAAAATAACTATCTCCTCATTGACCCTGTGTCCAATGGGTTTCATAAACTTGACAATAAACTTTTGTTGTGTGTGCTATTTACGGAATGAAAGGTTTTGTCTACATGTCTACTATCTACGTCTATGCTGTTAGAAAGCTTTTAACATATTTGTTGACAATCCGATCAATAAAATTGAACCAAATTTGTTAATAAGAAATATCATGGATACGGTATGTGCGCACGTACACTACATTATAGCAGAATAAAATAGTTCTATGTTAGCAGATGCCTAAAACTAATAATAAAATTCAATTTTGTAGTGCGTTCTTCCCGCTCCAGTTTGAAGAAAATCAATGAGATAGCGTCATCTATTGGAAAAAGTAAAACCTATCATTATTTCATCTAGCTCGCGCCATCTGTTGGAGATTCATAAGAGTTATTACAATACGATCAATACAACAGAATACTTCAAATAGTTACTAGGTGCTGCTATAGATGGCGTTAGAAGGCTAGTAGAATGTTAAGTTTGCAAGTTACGGTAGAGTACTCTATCTCTTTTGGACATTTAATAACAACGTCTGTGTAAGAGAGATAGAAAATTATGAAGCTTGTCGATTGTCGAGGCAATGCAACTTAGCGTAAACAATGTCAGTTGCGGGTGCAATTCCTACGTGTTGAGTGAGCGATACGTGTTTATATTATTAAATAATATCGCCGCGTGTTGCATATGGAACAAAAGTTATAAGAAACGGTGTTTACAAATTATCGGATATGTTTTACGATTGGCTGTCTGGTGGTGAATTCTTTGTGAGTTTTGTGTGATGCCGAAGATCTTACACTTAACGGTATTTAGTGTCGTGCTCGTGAACTTTTGTTCGTCTGAATAGAATTTTGAGACACACCTAGGTCGGAAGCCTGTTCTCGTCGAGAGAAAAACCCGGATGTACTAACATGTTTCATTTTTGAGACTTCTTATTCTAATGTAAGTTTGTTCTATTTACTTTTAATTTTTACCATTTCCTTTTGTTATTACCCCAATTCCTTTTTTTTGTAACTTTTACTGTAAATAATTAATTAACTTCATAAATTTATAATCAAAATACAAACCAGAAATTGTTCGTAGATTAAATAAGACGGCATTATGAATAAATTACTAATCACGTAATCTTGTGGAATGTCTGACATTTACAATGTTTACTTAAAAAAAGATCTAAAAACTGAGAGCCAGCGAAGTGAGTCAGCGCAGTAATAACTTACTGTTACGTAGTTTTTTATTAAAATGCTCACCAGAAAAAAATCTATTAAATGGTAAATGGTTACTTGGAACCTGATGATTCGAATTCTGGGAATTTTTGAAATGAAAAGGGTCAGGTTTGTAACATTCTTAAGTATGTAGTCTTTAGTCTTAAGTATAAAATAAGGTGCCAATTTAACAAGCCAATTTTAATTATAGGATCTTTGTGGCAATATCATATTTTTTTATCTATTAACGCATTTACTATTCTGATTAATTCTGAAATATGTTTATATGAAAGATTAGTGATTTTAACCATTCAGGCATTTTTAAAACGTTTTAAACGTTCAGACTTACGCGCAAACCGTTTAAATATTTGCAATATACCATGTGCAAAGAGACACATATCTTCGAAACAATGAGAATATTGTAATACTAAAAATGTGAGAAAGCTTCTTGAGACTTCGTACCTACGTGCTCATTCGTAACTAGCATTACTAAACAAGTTTTTCTCAATTTCGTAATTGAAGAAAGATTCAATTGTGTCTAATTAACTCGCTTGAAAGAAATCTACATACTAGTATACGCCAACGATTCACGAATAGGTTCATACATTTTAGATATTAGACGTACTAAGACGGCACAAAAAATATCATAACAATATGAGTTGAATAATTAAGAGATAAAGAAAAAGCCTTTACGACAATTTTACGTATAATTCATGGATATGTTAGTACGCAATCGCTTTTTCGACTATTGGTGCGATGTGAGTGACACTGACATAGATTTTAGGTGACATCGATGTTTGGATATTGGAATATCGTACGAAAACTTGCTTTAGTTATTCATAACGTTTCCTAAAGCGAGTGTTGGCTGCTACTCCGTAGGTCAGCGTATTGGGTTGACTATGGTTTTTACTCTTCTCGACCAGAGAGTAGAACGCGACCCCAGCAGTGGGGCTACAAAACTGTTGATAGTCTGAAATTAAAACGTGCAGAAACTTTCAACACTGAATCTTTATGCCGCTTGTCGGCAAATCTTGTATACTTATAATAAATCTGTAAAGAGGTCAATTCTGCACATTAAATATATTTCCAAAATAACTATCAGGTGGTGATTAGGGATCGATACTGATGCCAAAAGTGCAATCAGTAACATTTTTGTCTGTCTGTATAACCGTTATAGAAACAAAAACTACTCGACGGATTTTAACGAAACTTGTATAATTATTTTTCATACTCCTGAGCTGGTTATAGTATACTTTTCATCACGCTACAATCAATAGGAGCAGAGCAGTGAAGGGAAATTTTGGGAAAACGGGAGAAATTACTCCATTTTTTAAGCTCCTACATGCATTAAATAGTGGAGAAATAATGTTTTATACCCATGCGAAGCCGGGGCGGGCCGCTACTACTAATTAAAATTCAATTTTTTATACGAAGAGCGTAGCAAACAAGCAATCATCAGTTACATGTGACCACTGCCGACCTTGGGCATTTACAATCAACCTCTTATAGAATGGGACTGTTAATGTGAATTAATTCCTTCATTTGCAGGAAAAATATTTTTTCGTTTTCGGGTGTAAAATAATGCATATAATTAGGTACTTAGGAATTTATATGTGTACGTAAAACTAATATATCCCTCCCCCAATATAATTTAAGATAGGTATGTGGACGCGATATAAAAAAAGAATTTGTTACATAAATATTCGAACAGGGATCCTTCGAGGCGACTTTGGCCGGGCATAAATATTCTGTGACTTCAATGGAACCGGGACGCAGTATGGTAAGTATGTGTCAAATTTTATTGATAACAACATACAAATTATTACATTTCCTTCTTTCTGAGACATACTCGTAGCATGAAAAGAGTGACTTCGCATAAATACTTTTTACCATTTTATTATTCCGTATCATTATGTCATATTTAATCTTTATCTACAATCACAATGAGCAGTTCTTAAGAATAAGATCCCTATAAATCCAATTAAGGATCAAAAAATATATTTCATTACGTCACATACCCACAGATGGTAATCAAACGTAAGGCAATATATACAAAAAGTAGGTCCCTAAAACGGTCAGTTGTGAGTCACGTCTATACCCAGTTACTTACCACAGAGGTTATGACGCTAATAGCGTGGCTTTAAGTGCTAACCGCCGATTATCCAGATTATATAGCCACACTAAATCATCCAATACTTAGCCCCTTTCTTTACGCCGGCCCAGTGTGAACTACGCTCCGTAATATTGAGGAATTGTCCCATCAGAAAAGGGTTTCATATTTCATTACGTTCAATATGAAGGCTGCGTCGTAAAAATTGCAAATAAGCCCGATTTTAATATATGATAGTCGCGTAATGAAATGGACGTGATTACGGCTCGTGTTCCACTGCTTACGAGCAGAAACTTAGATGATAAATAAATAAAGAATAATATAAATAAATAACTGTGGACAATTCCACACACGGCTGTCTGATCCCAAATTATGCAATTTAATGCCTGTGTTATAGTGACCGGACAGCTGATAAACATGCATATATACATACAATATGGTACTTATATAGATATTTTTATGACGCCCAGACACAGAACAAACAAATGTGCTCATCACACAAATGTTTATCCTGGATGGGAATCGAACCCACGACCTCCGGTTTTGCAGTCAGGGTTTCTAACCGTTCGACCACGAGGCCAATCGAATGCGTAATATAAGCAATAGATACTATACGAAGATAAACCGATTAGTTCCACTTATTGGCTTTAGCAAATCTACTTCTGAAAAAGGCATTTTCTAATTGACGCATCAGCATCCCCTCTTGAATCAGAATCAGTAAATTTGACATGATTGAACAGCGAAGTGGAAGGAAGCAAAGCGCATCGTCCGAAGAAGGAAGGTCTTCAACAAATCGTTTACTTTGAGTTCTTTTGGTTTAGTACTATGTTAAACTATCTTCCACCTAAATAAAGTTCTCGTTAATTCCTATTGGCTTATTATTATTATTTATATATTTAATCTTTCACAGTGAGACCAGTTCGTAAAGTTATTATCGCAGAAAAGTTATGATTCCAATTCATTTTTGAGATGAGTTGGTGCGCAGATGAAATTTATTCACGAGCTAAACTTTTTGGCGCAGGGTACCTACGAAATCTGTGACGCTAAACTTTCTCTATGTGTCGCAGTGGACTAATAAATTTGATACTAGTTCGCTGAAGCATTTTTATGTTCTACACGAAAGTGATCGTACAATGTTCGTACAACGATCGAGTTTTTCAATGAAATGTTTAATATTGGAAACTCCAATTTGCTACTTTTATACACAAAAGAAATCTACAGAACATTGCAAGCGATATCAAGGACTTTTATGCACAAAAGTAATTGCCGGACCGAATAATAAAATCATTGGTGTTTTTCATTTCATTCATACCTATTTTATGGGCTGAAAGGGCAATTCCAAAATGACAAGAATTTTATAATTTGCATGTATCGGATAGGAACATAGGATAATTAAATCCGTTTATACTAAATATGTTTTAATGCTTATAGAATACCTAACGTGTAAATTAAAATGTGACTCATTTCATAAATATTATATTGATTATTCACCACTAGGTCGATTGAAATTCGGTATAGGGATAGTTTAAAGTTTGGGAATTAACATAGCATAACTCTTATCCCGATATTCTCACGGGATAGAAAACTACGCGGGTAGTAACGCTAGCTAATCTAGTTTTAATATTAACGCTTGACGGGCCTCTTGGTCGAGTGGTTAGAGACCTTGACTGCAAAACCGGAGATCGTGGGTTCGATTCCCACCCAGAACAAACGTTTGTGTTGAGCACATTTGTTTGTTCTGTGTCTGGGCGTAATAAAAATATCTATATAACTACTATATCGTTTGTACTACAATGGGCCGCGAGTAGCCTATGAAAAGCTGTGAAACTAGGCACTCTGTAAAATGGTAATAAAACGAATTTGCGTGTATTAATACCAACTTTGCTTAGTACTATTACAAGTATGACTAATACTAATGTTAGTTACAGTTTCATTTATTTTCTTTTATGTCTTCACCTTGTTTTATTTATAATTTTACACTGTCTTACAATTTTATTTTGGAAAATTAAGTACTTAACTACTTATATTTTTTTCATGTAAATTAGCTAACATGTTCTTGATGTGAAGATAGTAACAAACGAGCATGTATATATTTTGACTTTTAAATCATTATCAACTTTTTTAAGGTTTTTAATTTTTAAGGCTTTAACTCCTACGCTGTTTAGATAAGTGTATGTAATGAATAAGCGTCCTAAGTAAGTCGATATAGAATTTAAGTCATAATGTCTTTAGAAAAGTTCGATTTAACCATAAAAGTGTTGTACAGTCATACATAGGAAATATACTAAAAATTTAAGTCTGTAAGACTCACACAATCGTAGCTGAGGAAGCGCATAATTCACTGTTTCCAATTACGTCGGCCGGCGCTGATGTTGTCTGACCGACAGCTCATTTGCCTGTCAATTGTGAAGAACCCTTTATCTGCCGAGGTTTGTTATTCAGTGTACACACAGCGTTAGCGTCTTCGAAGTGGGCATGCGGTTTTACTCACCGCATTGAAATCGCGAAGCGCAGAGACAAAAGACGATTTAGTCGGATATTCATAGGGAATATTCACTACCAACGTGTATTCTGGTTTGTTAAAAAGCGCATGTTTCAGAGACCGTTCGGAAATAGTGAATACGATAGGGTTAACCGTGCTTTTGTGTTACGAGATATTGTTGTGACTTTTACAATACCTTTTTTGATTTTATGTGCCAGTTCTACTAGTAATACTTATTTATTTCGTAAATTTTGATCACCGTATTAATTTAAGGACGAACAGAAATTACTCGTACCTAACGACAGTTCATATTATAGAGATCTCGGCTAAGATTACAATTCGATTAAATCCCTCTCTTAATTTAGAAACTATTCGGTTTTCACACTTAGAGAACTGGCCAAAATCCAATTGTTTCACAACGTTCGGAAGATTTTTTAAAATTAGTTCCATATTCCAAATTTAAAAAATGAGGACATCGGGAATGTTTGGAATAGCGAATTAGAATCCGAATGATGATTGCGATCCATTAACATCGTACTTCCAATCATGTACATATATCGTCCGGTAACTGGAGCACATCTTCAGTTTACTCTTCCACACTGCTCCAGTGCAAATCGCTTAGAATAGCGGCAGTTACCAAATCTTACCAAACGTTTTAAGCTAGCATTGATAATTATTATCTACGGTTTAATTTATATTTAAGGTTTCTAAGGTTTACGTAACTAGCCGTCCAAACTCTTGTGAAAATTATTTACTCCCTGTATTGGTGAAATAGCAATAGCTGACTAGATCAATATTGTTTTATATCGGAATCATAGAGAAACTAGAATTTTGTTTAAGCACATACATATTATATGTATACTAGGCACTTTGTATATCAATAAGAAATTTATAATATCCTTAAGGTTCATTGACCATTGTGTTAGAGGTGGATATTTTTAATCATTATTACAAATTTATAAATAAAAGGTTACAAAATATTATTAAAACGATTAAAGACATTTATTATTGAAACCATAAAAAAATTAAAGTTTCACCAGTTACCGCGACCCTAATATTTAAAAAGACCTCATAAATAGCAATATGAAATCCGGTCACTCACAGCCATTATTCAATAAAACGGCCATGCTATATAATTACAGTAATCATTGCAGTATCTAACAGTCGTATGCAAAACCCATACCATTAAATGCCACTTAATACAAAATGTTTACCTAGTCCTTCCCTAGAGCTTCGCGGCTGTAGTACTACCATTATAGAACCCTAAGTAATGTTTATGAAATAGTACACTTATGTAACCGCTCAAGTGTAAAACAGTTGGGGTCCTCTAAATGACCGAGTTTATATGAGATTTTTTTTTTAATAATAAGTAAAAAATGTTTTGCGCTATTAAAAATATATTTAAATATTGTAGATATCCTTCGTTATTTAATATGTGGTATTGTCACTCACTTTACAAGATTTCAGATATGTATGGTCCAAAAAACTTCCAATTCGAAAACCATTCCAATTCCAAATCCGTCTCAATTCCAATACCAAAAGCATTCCAATTCCAAATCTATGTCATATACCGATACGATAACCGAAATTTAAGGTTACATTTTCTAAAATTACATAAATTTGTCGATTTAAAATATATTACTAATGATTGGTGTACATTTTCTAAGGCAACATAAAATATGTACCAGAGCTGTAAATAAGCACTGCCTCAATATCGTTAAATAACCCCAATCGGACTAAGCTAGAACATTACACAATGCGCGAAGTAGTTATGTAAATTTTATTCAATTCTCAGCTGTATAAATCATTAGTTCAATTAATTAATTGAAAGCGCTGACCCACTTTACTTCGAACGGCAATGTGTCACAGAATCACCAATTAAAAACTACTTAAGAACCTTTTAGTACAAATGGCTCACTCCGCTGCAATTTAAAATTGTTATACACTCTTGTTAGAAGCTGCATTTGTTTATTTCATTTATTCATTAAATACCACTGTACCCGCGTAAGTTTCGATAACGCAGGAATATCGGGATAAGAAGTAGCCTGTATATTGCCCTATAACTTTCTCTATCTGCCAGCGAAAGTCCCATTAAAATCGGTTCAGCCGTTCCCGGTAAAGTGTGTTTCAGAATCGTGTAAATAACTATAAGGAATTTATTTTCAATTTTATGTAATATGGATAGAAGACTTAGAATTCACTGAGGCGTCTGAAGTACGCCAATTCGAACTAAATCAATGGTTGACTATATAGTCTTAAGCCTTCTCATTACAAAGGCTATGCTACATGGTATTAAACGGTGGTTTAAAACCAAGGGCGTTTGAATGTCAGATGTAATTTGGCATAAAACAACTGTCTACACTATTTCATACCACTGTTTCAAACCGCCATTTAATACCGTGTAGCATAGGTTCAAGACGCCACCCGTGTCCTCTAAGGGACCATAAAAACTGCGTCAGTCATTGAGCGGGAGTGTGGATCGGTCTTTACAGTCGAGCGATTACCAGTCTCACATTGTCTCACACATGTTTGACCTCATGATATTAATTTCGTAAACAACAGGGTAATATTACAAACACATCATACAACACGACCTCATAGCGATGATATCCTCTGTAATTATTGTTCGATTAAACGCAATGCAGCTGTTGCAATACAATATTTATGAAGTAACAAAAACCGTATTTTAGCTTGGTATATTATTAATGTAAATATGTAAAGGTGATTACTTTTGTATGTAGGAATAATAATGATTTTTTTGTTTGATTCCATCGACGCGAAGGCTATTATATTAATTTTTATTATATACTTAATATATATGAATCCAAATTGATAGATGATCGGCTGATTCCAAATCAGGCAGAACGTTGTGGTAAACGGATATTATACAATTCATTTCTAAAGAATACCCAAGTAACAATTTTGCAATGAAACCGACAAATAATAAATATCCTAATAATATCTTGGGTCACCTTCACACAGTCAAATGATCCTAACATGGGGAGGATATATTAAAGTGACCAGACAACTGATAAATTATATACGTACATACTAAACAGCACTGATATGATTTGTGAACTTTAGTCACAAACAGATTTGTTTAGAGTTAGAAATCAATATTTTCGGTATAATTAAAACATTAAAGAATTTAATTTCCATTGCTAGTAATTTTTAGCGTGGTTGTATTAAATTATATTCATTATACAATGCTTGTATGAAAACAATATCCATTTCATAGGCACGCCCATTGAAACTTGAGAACTGCACGCGACAACCCCTAATTATAAACTTAGTTATAAAACTGTGACCTGAATCTAGTTAACGGCCACAATTTGTAACACTGAGGCATAAATATGCCTATTTAACATTATATTTATTATTTACTTAAGTTGTAATATAATACAATCTGAAACCAGCACACGAATTATCTTGATCGAATGTTATTTTACGAAAAAATGATTCGTAAATTAAGCAAAAATGAATTTGTGTGTATTGTTTAGCATTAGTACAATGGTATTGAAATCCAGGACACGCAAGAAATGTAATAAAACTAGCGCTTTTATATATAAAACGATAGAACGCAATTTCTGTTTTCAAACAAATTGTTATGCGTTAGTTAAAGGCTCGGGGCTGAGTGTTTTGTCTCTATCCATCTTGTATCGAACACGTGAAGTTAGAGCGAGACAGTGTATAATAATGCAATGGAACGTTAACCAGTAACAAATACAGTATCTTATTAAAAACTAATACTAATTACGTACCTATCCCTAAAAGTCTTAACTTGTCCTACTTGCATACTTCCATCATGCTGGCCAAGTGTATTAGCAGACTGTGTACGTCGCAGAGAATATTACAGAGAACTTTAAAACTTGCAGATTCTTCACTTTGTACGCGTTGTAAAGTTGAGCGGTCGTGCAGCGAACGTTATCCACTTTAAGTGTATCTTTTGAACGAGAAGTACAATTGGGCAGGGGACTGTTAGCTGCCGCGGGTTTGTTAGACCGCAAGAACTTTCCTCTGCTCGACGAATTAGGTGGTTAGCATTTAGGCCCGATCCACACTGTAGTTCCGATCACATTTCGGCCTCGGTCCGGTCTTGGTCTAATGGGTTAGCGGTTGAACCGGTGTTCGGTTCGATTCCCGTTCGGGACAAATTGATGTTATGAGCACATTTGTTTATGTGTATTGTTAATTGCTATAATTTATATGCAAATATGTGTATCAATGCATCTTAGCAATGTAATAGACTATCAGTAGAGTTTATCTTAGATCGAATACAAATTTCGTTTGAAATGCATACACGTATATATCTAAACTTTAACGGCTAATGAAGGCTTTAAGCTCTCTATGTCCAACTAACTCCGCTAGACAAGTACATGCTAGGGACACTAATTAGTGCAACAGGACAAAGTTGGCGGCTATGTTGCGGCTTCCCTCTCGCGTGCACGATTGTGAACGGCTGATGTACGAGTACGAACATGTTATAACTTGTCCAGCTCAAATTTTAAATTTTTTGAATTGAATTTGATTTGAATTTTAAATTACATTAACATAACAGTAGAAGAGTAGGTAGTTTGAGAATTTTCTAAAATGTATTGTCATTTAACCGTAAAATGTCGTAGCCGTAGTTTTAAGAAACGTCTGTTATTGTTAAGAAATGAACACTTAGCTTTCGTTGTACCTAATGTATATTTCAGTAAAATTTTTAATGAGATTCACTAATATCGAAGCAGAACTTTTGAGATATTTAAAAATGCTTTGTACATTTAGCCTTGATGAACTTGCATATTCTTTTGTCTTGAGAAGATTATAACACCGTTTTAAGCCGAAAATTAGCACCATTTTTATGGTTTTATGTTTACTTATTAAATTGTCATTTAAATGATGATTACTCGAATATTTAAGAAATGTTATTGTTGTTCCTGAGAGCAACGTTTTATAGTAAATGAGAAATGAGACGTGGACGTGGTCAGGATATAATGGGAACTTAAGGTACAATATGACCTAGTTTGTGATCGTGACGCGCTGACACGTGACACTTTGTCGCTCGCAGTTTTGTGATTTCGCTTGAATTTGCGCAAACGTGAGTACGGAGTTACTCCAATAGTTTCGCTGTATAAAATCCCGACATACATTTCAAATATGTTTTAAAGTTTGAGTTTATTGCCGGTATGACTAAAAGGTCAATTATACAGCTACTGAGTTGTGATAATTTTTTAATTGTCGTAAAAATTAATTAGCCGTATGTGTTTAAGTATCACGATTGTTCAAGCAATAAAATATTACAATCAAACATATTTGAAACAAATGCATATAAACAATTTTTGACGCGTCCGCGCTGATAATACGGCATGTTATTAAACAGCGCCCCGGTTAACTTAATTACATGGCTATGTCATTTTCTGAATGTTCATTTAATTTTCCGCGGCCGACCGTGAACTATTTTCGTCTCGTTACCAAATTAAAAACTAATATAAGCCGTCAATTTCACACCTGGTTCGTTCCCGGCCACGTTTCCTATGGGAGCTAGGAACGTGTCGGTGTCTGGTGTCAACTAATTAGTGCATGCGTTGGCGCGGAATGAGCGACGGCGGAACCCAAAGGCGCCGAGTGAGCCGCCTCGCTCAACGGCCGAGCTCTCACGCAAAAAGCACAACGCCTGTTATTTTGAAATTCGAATGGTAAAAAAATCTTTCCAATATCGAGTGCGTTATATCTTCATCATAATCCTTTGTAAAACATCGCCAATATAATTTCGTCGTATTGCATTCGAAAATCGTGTACGAATGTAGTTTCCGTCATAAATAAAAGCTAGGCAACACGGTATTAAACGTCGGTTTGAAACCAAGGGCGTTCGAATGTCACATAAAATTTGGCATAAAACAACTTTCTATTCTACACTGTATCTAACAGCCAGCTTTAATTATATTCAACATTCATATGTGCAACATTAGGTACTCATCGACGTTATTTCGTACTTACATTTATTTCATTTACAAGTGACTAGTGTTTTCTTTCAAATAAATAATGAATCAATTATACAGTCGAAATATATTACTTAAACTTTTTTATGGTAATGAAAAACATCAAAGCTGTTCAGAAACACGTGTTCGGTAAAGTAATCATAGGTATCGCTAACATTTGGGGCTCCACACAATGCGGAATTGCAAATCACTCTTGAAATGTCGCTAAAGCGTGCTTAATGCATCCACATGTTTTGTTCACATTGAAGAATAATAATAATTTCATTATCCAAAAATCGTGTCCACGGACCAAATTTATCTAATGTGGGACAAGAGGAGTGGTAGTAGGAAAAAAATATCGCTGGGGTCGAAATTACCATAGCAGTGTAAAGAGGGTTGGAGAGTAAAATAGGGTAAAGGGGTCAATAGTGGGCCAGATAAAGGTAGCTGCAACAAATTGTGTGCTCTCCAGCCTTTGTTAACGGACCCTGGCTGTACTTAATTGTGCTTTTGTCCGTCGTTAGGGTCCGCTCCGTGATTGGTCAAGCCCCGGACTAAAATAATACATGAGAGTAAAGTGAATTGATTTCGTGCCCTTTATCTTAGCGTTGTGTCGTAATATATCTAAGCTGTGCATTTTATTACTTACGTTTATGACTGTCACGAGATCGCTTGGACGCGTGCGGATTATTATGTATGTATAAGATATAAAAAAGATAAGATAGATAGATAGGCACGTTTAATATTTCGTAGTTGATATACTTTACTTACCGTACAGTATCCTTTATACTACATTCACTACCTTCATAGTAGCCAGTGACGTAGTAACGCTTGTTATTTGAATTTAATAACAAATAGAAAAAACATTATGTTTGTTAAACATATTTTTCACTTTCACATAGAAAGTGAAAATTATCATTATCATACTAACTGGGCTAATATCACTAACAACACCTTTCCTGCAGTCCTGTTACTCATGAATACTCTCCAACTAATTCATATTAACACCTTATACTAACTGAATCCACATTAACAGTCCCGACAGTCCTGTTAGGAGTCTGCTACGGATGTCCATGGGCGGCAGCGGCCACTTGTGACTACTGCCTGCTCGTTTGCTACTCTATTCCAATAAAAAAAATCCTGTTGGTGTACTGAATAAGTGTCCTAGGTAAATGACAATAAATAAACAGCATGATAATACACATATAAAGAGGTTTATACATTTTTTTCTGATTCGTTACACGTTATTATCCTGTTATCGGGTGGGCAGAACTTAAGTGGACAGTTGCGATCCGGTAATCCCCATTTGCATGCTTATCATTTGTATCTCAATTCACGCCCTTTGAATAGATATTCAGTTGGAAATACGGGATCAATTTTATATTATGAGCTTTAACCTTTTTTGTAACGGTCAATATTATTTAACGGTATTCATCGATTAAAATTTTCATATACGGATTCTTGTAACACTAATTATTCAAAATTAATTATGCAATTATCATAATATCTGATAAAATTAGCCTAAATTGTAATAATGTAACTTGTAATATTTTAATTCGAAAAAAAAATTTACTATATTTAGTTACATAGTTTACAGACTCATACAGTAAGAAATTAAAGTAGATTTAATTTAATAATAAATTGAATATCAAGTATCGATTTCAATAACTTGGTTCGCCGTTATATTTTATTTTGCTTAATATCTGAGCAAAGTGTTACCAGCCGATAAAATGTAAAATTAACGACATTTTTGAAGTATAAAAAATTAAAACTCTAGTCAACAATACTATTAGTATACGGCAGAGAATGGTTACGGAGAATACAATTGCTAACAATGTTTTTCTTGCAAAAGCAAACGACATTTTATATTAATAACGCACGTAAATTTTTACATTTAAAACACAATTTATTCACTGAATCGAGTCGAATTACTTTATTATTTGGACACAAAACATATACTGGACACCGTTTTTCGGGCGGCCGTTCGTAAAGCTTTTTACGAATTACTGCGTAATCTGTGGTCATCCGAGCCCGCGATATCGGAGGATACACTTGGCTAACGGACAATCGCATTAACGTACGCCTCAAAAACCGGCTTCCACCGCGAATCGTCATCCTAAACAAACAATAACAGCGAGGGGACAACCTTTCAAACGATATCCACAGCTCAGCTGACAGATTAGCTCGTCCTATCAACAAACTTCTGTTTACACTCCAATCAGAACTTTCGATGGACTATTTTAGAGGCATAAGCCCCGTTTTCCCTCAGCTGCGGGCTTCTCGCTCCCGAATAACATTGTACAGAGATGGGTTTGCCTGATAGGTGCTTATAGAGTTTTTGACGGGACAAAGGGGTGGTAGGCGACGGGACGATGTGCTAATGTCCCAGTGATTTTGATACTGCGTTGCTCCGATTGTATCTTCATTTGAATTTATTTCGAATATTCGTTAGCGAAAACGTATCTACGTATAGTATTTGACGGGTGAGATTTTGGTATATTTCTATTAGAATTGTTTTTGTTATATGTTTGAGACTATGGCTGTACACAAATCTAGCTTTTATGATCTCAAATCATCGGATTTGTGGTTCATGAAATCGATAATCCTTTTATAATAAATGTCGAATTGTCGAATGTGTTGAAATATAGGTACAGATGAATTTAAACAATGTATAATAAAGTCTCTAAAGGCGGTACGGAAAAGTTGAAGCGGCATTAACTTAATATGAAGGTCTCAGGATTTGCAGTACGCGTGATATGGCCATAAATATGGCTGCCTAATGCCCGTAACAAGGACACGCAAATACGTCGTACGGTTTTAACGCAAATGTATCCGTAAGCCGTTCGTCGAGCGAAATCTCTTAATTTACGCCCCAAAGGGATTTGCTAAAGCCAAACATTGTTCGCTAATTATAACAGGACGCATATGCTCGTTGTCCCACGGGGATCCGGCAACTTAACGAGTGACGCTTTGTTTGGGACCAGACATGAAATGTTGGGACCAAATTTAAAATTATCTTCGTATCTCCTGTCTCGAATTTCCTACGCCATCTCAAGGGTTGAACCTCTAGAGATGTAACAGTAACTTGTACTTGTAACTTGTACTTCGCGAAGCCTTAGCGAATGATCAGTAAATGTACGATTTGGTAATTCGGAAATCATGTGATAATATTTATTTTTAAAATCCACAAAATAATACATATATTGTTTGTGTCATTAAATACATTGGTATACCAAAACAAGCTGCACTGTAACTACATGTTTGTAAGCACAGTAGTTAAAATTTACCAAATGAATTAATTACCTTTGTTTAAAACTTTATAATTATCCGGGTACTCATATTATATTTGTCATGCGGTAAAAATAAATGATAAGTTTATGCGGTAATATCGTCGTATAGTAATGTAATTAATATTTATTCGCCTGCAAACTTCGCGTGCCACGTCGGCTTGGTATAAACATTTTTTACGTATAAATGTATTTAATTTTTTAATACAGCAACACGCGAGATCACGTACGGTGTTCTCGGTCGTTTTTGAATTTGCAACATAGATTTATTTAGCTAAAAGCGGTTGGAAACTTACTGGTGTGGCGGAATAATTTGTAACAACAAAACAGTTTGCAGGACACGTTTGGCATTTGCTTTCCTTTATTATATGTAGGTATATTAAATATTCATAACAGAAAGTGACAGAAACAGAAAGTTTGTTTGGTTGAACGCGTTAATCTCGGGAACTACTAGTTCCAATTGAAAAATTGTTGTTGTGTCGCATATTCCACTTATCGAGGAAAGCTATAGGCTGTATAACATCACGCTATAACCAATAGGAGTGGAGTAGCAATGAGAAATGTTGCAAAAACGGTAAAATATTGATTTCCACGCCGGCGAAGCTGCGAGCACAGCTAGTGTATTTATATATAGAAGATTTGGAAAGAAGTCATCACTTCGTAAGTAATTTGTCTCGAAATAGAAACGCGCGGTAGGGCCCAGCTGCGGGATTTCAGGGCGCAACAATTAAAATATCCGCCTAATGGAGTAAACGGAATTCGAAGAACGTTGATGAACATATCGCCATTTTGTCCTTATTTCACAGACGAATTTCCTATTTCAAACAAAAAATTTACTCATTAGTTCTATGAGTAATTACATTGATTTAGAAAAAAAACTAACAACGATGCCGACATTTTGAAAGCTTCGTTGGATGCAATGATCAAAGACTATTTACAATAAGAAGGAAAGCACTAAAACCTAATAGTAACTGATGTGTGATTTAAAAATGTTTGTTTTTATTTTACTTAAATAACTTTTGCAGGAAACAGAAATTATTTTATAGAGAAATTGTCTACTGGAATGGGGGAGAGATTTTTCATCTCATCAAAGCCGAGCCAATTATTAACTTGGCGTTTTTAACACTCGCAAACAATGAACATTTTCAGCAAAATTCGAGTTCGGGCGTATAACAACCAATCGTAGGAGTTTTTATGGACAAAAACAAATAAATTGGTACGAAATTTTTGAATCCGTTGCCAAAATCATTTTATGATAGCTAGTTGAAAAATGGCGGATCTAAGGAAAATTAACTCTTAACTCAGTGGATTATTGTTTAATTCCGAATAAAATGTTCATAGATAAAACGAAATTTTTTTGTAATGTTTTCAAATTAAATTAAAATTGATATTTATCAGTTAAGTAAAACTGAGTGAATTGATTAATGACTTCGAGTTTTCAGTAACTCAGACAGTATTATTTATTGATAGCCAAAATTATTTTTTGTTTTATTTAATAAAAGTTTAACTTCACTTGTACGATTTGCTCTGGAATTTTCCAATCAATATTTCACCCACTTTCACTGAAGCTATTGGGCTGAAATTTGGCATACACGTTTGGTTTCCATGACAATACAATAAAAGCCTTTTTTTAAATTACAATGTAATAAATTTAACAAGAAATTAAAGACTATATGTACATAGATATATACACGCACAGTTATTAATTAATCTCAAAGGTTATTATTTGTTTTGCACTGTAAGTGATGTGATATGGTATAGTAAATTTAATTGAAATCGAGAATTTTGTTAGGGCATGAACAAGTTTTAATTACTATTTACGGACTCCTTTGATTTTAGCGGATTGACGCTTGAGTTGACAAGTTAAATTATACATGGATAAATCATTTTAATAGTACTAAATATTTATTGGTACTAAAATTTTAAATTATTCATAAACGCAACAGTTATTCAATTAATTCCCACAACGATTTTGTGGCGCCGCGTGTGCAAGCTACCGTCCTTCACGTCTACATATTTATATCCAAACGAGCTAAGTAAGCCTTAATAAATTAACCTCTGTTTGGCCAGCGGATCAGGATATCAAATTTCGGGGCAATAATTCACGGACCCAATCAGGCGGACCCCAAATTTCATAGCAATTGTCCGCGCCACGACCCACTATCTTGCCATATATCATATTCAAATGATAATTCAATAACGACGTGATTCCCGACCCGTGGCATTGGGGTCGAGATAAAAAGAATAATCCGAATGAGCATAAAATTATTTCTCCAAAACCCGCTAGGGACTGGGCTACATTAGGAACTTGTTTCACTGCTGTAGATAAACTGCGAACTACTCCGAAAAAAGCTAAAAATGCGTTAAAAATGGCTGCTTTTGAATGGATAGGTAACAGCAACATTTGATATAACATGAGCGGTAATATGAACAGTAAATTAATACGTAGTTTTCATGGTAACATCAAGTTTCTCACGTTTATCACCTATTACTAATTACTAATTTTATCTCAGTGAGTTATTAGATTTATCCAGGTAATTTTTATCTCATTTAATTGAGTACACAATACAATACAACAACTCTTTATTGGATACCACATACCTATACAAAGCTATAAATAGGATACATACAGAAGTAGAAATGGACAATATTTGATTACTTTTTAATTTTCATAAATTCTGATTTTTTATCATAAAATCATCAGTAATCACACTTAACGTGGTATAGTTTTATATTATGGCGTAATGATATGCTTATATGCTGAAAACGAAATGTTTTCATCGCTTGAAGTGTACAAACTTTCAATGGAACATGTTACATATAATTTATGCATTCAGAGATAGCGTCGCTAAGAAGATTCGAACAGAATCTAATAGTCCAAATTTATGTGCGGTCGCTTATCGCGAACGTGGTTGGTCACGTGTCCGTCTGTGTCAATAAAACTATTCAAATTTGATTAAGAAACATTAGAAAGTTATTCAATTATAAACCGCCTTAAAACCCCCACCTAATGCGATTTAACGGTAATACGTAGAGAATTATGGTGCGTTAAATAAATTCTGCATGAAAATATGCGTGAAATTGAATTATACGGGGATATCTGCTTGAAATTTTAATGAGTGGCAATATTTTAATAACAGATGTGTTTTTGTTCGCTACACCATTGTTCTAGGGTTCTGATGAAAATTATTTTTCACGTATAATTAAAGGAAAACTTTATATTTAAATGGTGACAAAGAAGTAATATATTACATACCAATAACATTTAAATAATGAACTCGATAAAAAATGACAATGTCAGGGGAGTAATACAATACAATAAGTATGAAAACAAAGTAGAATTCACGGTAATGTTTGTCCTGAGCCGGAATCGAATCCACGAGTTCGGGTTTAGCAGTCCGGGTCTCTAACCAATCGACCGTGAAGCTACAATGTGAGTCACGAAACAGATTAATTAACTAATAAAATAATTCCAATTTTAAATATACAGAAGGAGACAGCAGCAACGCTAGCTGAAACAACACGGCAACAACACGAAAGACAACAAGACACAAGGTACGAGTATACTCGTATATGAAATGTTTTAAGCTGCACATTTATTTTATCCTCGAGATAAATCTTTAGTATTTGAGCACTTTGAGCAAATACTACAAACTGGGACAAAGCATTACGAGCTTCTGTCCGCTGTATCGGGTTACAGAGCAAACACGCCATCAACTTGGCTCTCGGGTTACGCTTAAGTGACTTGTCGACCACCGGAATATTCCATTAAATTGTTTTCTTTGCTAAACGCCATCCGTCTTGCACAAGATAAATAATAGCCCTTTAATGGACGAAGTGCAAGTTACAAGCGATAGCTAGGGAACGAATTTACTAATACTAGTGGTCGCCTGCTGGTCGAAATTCGACTATAATAAAAAATTATTCTTTGCCATTTCTTTGGACTTTTTGTTTGACATTGACAACCAGAATGTAAACAATGAACGTTGTATGTGTGTGTCAAATGAGT